>VWZZ01002485.1:0-53324 GCA_013399095.1 Psophia crepitans
ACATTTTCCCTCATCTTGCTTTTGTTGCTGACATACCCATAGAAATTTTTCTTGATGTCTTTAACATGCCTGGCCAGACTTACTTCTGTCAGGACATTGGCTTTCCTAACTTGATCCCTGCCCTTGCTTTCACCTTCTGTAGGCTTCCCCTTTCTGTCTGACTTGGTTTAGGAGCAACTTGTTCACCCATGCAGACCTCCTGGTGTTTTTGCCTGACTTCCTCTTTGTTGGGATGCATCTCTTCTGAGCTTGGAGGAGGTGACCCTTGAATACTAGCCAGCTGTCTTGGACCGCTCTTCCCTCCGGGGCTTTGTCCCATGAAATTCTCCTAGTCAGATCCCTGAGGAAAACAAAGTCTGCACTCCTGAAGTCCAAGGCAGTGAGCTTACTGTGCGCCCTCCTCACAGCCCTGAGGGTCTTGAACTCCACCATTTTGTGGTCATTGCAGCCAACGCTGACCTTGAGCTTCACATTCCCCACCAGCACCTCCTTGTTGGTGAGAACAAGATCCAGCATGTCACACCTCCTCATTGGCTCTGCTATCACTTGGAAAAGGAAGTTATCACAGACACATTCCAGGAACCTCCTGGATTCCTTGTGCTCTGCTGTGTTGGCCCTCCAACAGATATAGGGGTGGTTGAAGCCCCCCATGAGGACCAGGACTTGTGAATGTCAGGCTGCTCTTATCTGTCTATCAAGGGCCTCATCTGCTTGGTCTTCCTGGATGAGTGGCCTGTAGCAGACCCCCACTATAATGTTCCCTGTCCCTGCCCTCTCTTTAATCCTGACCCATAAGCTCTCAGATGGCTCCTCGTCCATCACCAGGTGGAGCTCCATGCACTCCAGCTGGTCACTGACATAGAACGACATCCCCTCCTTGCCCAACCTGCCTGTCCTTCCTAAAAAGCCTGTATCATTCCATCCCAACACTCCAGTCATAGGAGCCATTCCATCACATCTCTGTAACGCCAGTGAGATCATAGCCCTGCAGGTGTGCACACATTCCTTAACTCCTCTTGTTTATTCCCCATGCTATGCGTGTTTGCACAGAGACATTTAACTGGGCCCCTGGTTAAGCTGTGCCTGTATGATAGCTGTATGACATCTGCTTTTTACAACTGAGAGAGTATTTATCGAGATGAATTGCTCATCTTATTGCTGATACTGAAGCCATGGAACTGCTCAGGCATATCTACTTTCTTTGGTGGTGCCAATATTTATGGAATACAGGCAAACAAATAACATCTAAAATTAAGTTATAATATTTAATTAAAATAAATGGAAACTGAAGACTTTACAAGTTTCTAAATTTCAGAATGGAGGTTAAATGAAGTTACATAGTGCTTTATCAATACTTCACGTATCAGTCCTCACACAAAGTGCTGCTTTCAAAGGATATTCATTATAGCTAAACTGGTGCCTTAATTAGGTGATTTAACATCCTGAAAACTAATCCATGCTCAAATCATTGAAGCTGAGTTAGAACAAATGTAGATTATAATAGATAAATAAGAGGAGGGTCTAATAAAAAGGTGAAAGATGATTAAAAATAAACTAATAAAATTCCAGTGGGTGTTAAGGAAATAAATTGTTGGGATTACCTATGGAAATTAGTTTGATCAAATATAGCATGCATCAGTGGAAAAATACACCAAAAAGTCACAGTAGAGCATAAAAAGGTATGGAATTTTATGTAATTTTGCATTAGAATACGGCAATAGGAAAAAGAAGTCTTCAGTGTATGAAGCAGTCTCTCACATTGACTGACAGCAGCTGACCTCCTACCTAAACTGAGAGATTTAAATGAAGACAGCAAATGTTATATTCCTTTTTGTTAATAGCTTACAATAATTTTATTTTTGCTGATAATAGTGGCCATTCAAAATCTGTAGTTTGTGAGCATTTCATATGTTATATGAAACACGGGGAAAGCTAGGGTAGTGGCAATGGTATTAGAATAAGTTAAGCAAGTTTATTTGAACTCTGAAATTCCTGCTTATATTCTTTCTTTAAATGGAGTTTTCTTATTATATATTCAAAATACCACTTGTTTGAATATGTTATAGACTTACTTGCTCAGAAACAGGCACCAACATGTGCAAAATATTCTTACAGCATGCTGTCATCCTGCACTGAGTAATGTAGAGCTCTTGTGGAAAAGAATGGGACTTCTCTATAGATACAGATCTAAATGTTGGGCATTTGGGTATGAATTTTGACAGGCAAGTTCACAAATATTAACTTTACATCTGTATACATTAATTAAGAATACATACCTATGTTCAAGGTAGTCTGTAATGAGTGTAATACAGCAATATGAAATTAATACCTTTCTTAGGTTTTTTAATCTATATTCCTTCTCTTTGAATTTATGATACACCTGCATACTCAAAATACCTTGTGTTACTACAAGAACTGATATATTACCTACAACTCTTGTGAAGTCATATTTAAGACTATAGATAATTTGGAAAGAAACTAAAAAAATAAATGTAATAGAAGAATACGTGAAATATAAATGAAAAGCAAATGATGAAGCATAAAAACCCCTGACTTTAAACGTGTTAATCAGCTACTTTTGAACTTATTTTCTGATTTAATTGCATATAATATAGACCATTAGAAGTAACTATTCTGTATGATGTGCAAGAAATCAGCCTTGTCAACCTCATTAAAACTAATAGAAGTTGGGTAGTTACTGCTATCTTTGGCTACACTTATCACTGACAAAGCTTCACTGGAATCACTACAGTTTATTCTGAGAGGGAAAAAAAATTAAAAAGAAAGTGCAAATAAGCCTATTTTGCTGCTTTATAAAGATGTTTGTTTTTTAACTGGAATAATTATGCAGATACTAATAGGTAGGAGAAAACAGCTATATTTCTGATGGATTTTAGATGACAAAATTTTGTTTGCATGCTGTCAGGGAATATTGACTAACACCCAACATTGCCATTGAGAAATTTTTGTGTTTTTTCTTTTTTTTTTCCTAGAGCCGCTCTTCTATATTTATAAAAAAAAAATCAACCCAAACTTCCAAAACCTACAGTTATCACTAAAATTCTTCAAGTAAATCAGGTTAGATTGTTTCCCTATATCTGTCTGATAATCCATACTATTAAAGGTATTTTCTATGTATTTAATATACCTGGAACCGTAGTCTGCTCCAGTGGCATGCTCAAACAAACACTACACGTGTGAAGACATTTAGATTAAATTAAATTTTTAAGATATCCTTTCCTACTGTGTACTTAGCTAACTGCATTCATAATAGTGTACTCTGGGGGTAAATAGTGCACTAACAGAACATTACCTGATTTGTTTTTATATTCCTAATGGTTTAGAGGAAAAAAACAAAATGCCCATGTATATAATAAAACCAAAACAGAGGATCTGACAAATAGCTTAATTAGCAATATTGAACTGTTTTCCTACTAAACATAACAGCAGTATATTAAAATAATTTGTCTTTCTCCATATTAAAGCCAGAACACCAATATATTTGGAATAATTCCTCCAAAACTTAGTTGCAGACTACCACAATAATACAAAAAACCCTGCTATGTTTGGATGACTCAAGTATAGAACCATCCACAGCTTATTCAAATCTTACAACTATTTTGTTAATTTTGTCATGGACACTGTTTTGTGGCCATTTATGAAATTCCTGCTGGAGTAAAATCAGAATCATAGTAGCGGTAGAAGTTCTCTGACTTCTAAGGAATAAGAAGATACTTCAAGGATTTGAGAAGTTAATACCTTAAAGGAATAAAATAGACAGCTTGGGGACTTCACTGAGCAATGCTGAGAACCAACGGATTTCACAGGTTGCAAGACAGAGGAAGGAAAGGAGAGAAATAAAAGCCTTGCTCTGCTTTAGGAAGAGGCACGATGAAACACATCTGTAGAATTTAGATGAGAGCGATAGAAAAACAATCTGTGTGGAATGAATTTAGTGTAAACTGACATCGGTCATTGTTTTCAGAGGGAATGGAATATCAAATGCCAAATGAAACTGAAACTATTTGTATGAGGCATTTAGTATCTGAACTGTAGCCTAAATCCTTTCTGTAAGTGATTACATTTGAGAATTCAAACTTGAGAAAAGTGATTTTTGTGGGAAATTAAATTAGAAATATATAGGCATGTAGTAGGACCAAAGAGACTCAGACATAAAATTAGAGCTGATTTTTATTTGGGTGGCAATATGGCAACTTTTGTGAACGGGGAGTTTTACTCTTCCTCCTTATGGCAGGCACTATGGAACTGAAGCAAGACAAGAGGCAACCTTTCCTCATCCCATACAACTGAACAGCCTATCTCAGAAAGGGGACCTTACAGAACAGTGATAGAATTATTACAGCGTTATTTCCATACAGCCATAATATTTGATATGAGGATGACTGATTTCTTTTCCTTGACAAAATTGCACAAATGAACATACTCACAGATTGAACCTACAAGGGTTCGGGAGAGGTTGAAATCCTTCATGGCTTTCTCCAGGGTGATCCTTTGGTTGTAGCCAACTGCTTAAATCACAGACATCTCAGTGTTGTTCTAGAGCAACAATGTAGTTGATTTCTGACAGGAAAAGGTTGGGTTTATTTTGTTTTGGTTTTACTTTGACCTGTTAGGTCTGTACTTTCCTTTTTTTTTTTTCTTTCTGTTTGGTCTTAGCTTGTTCACACACCTCATAGGTGGTAACCAGTTTTCTAGTATTTTAGGTTATGTGTGTGCAACAGTTAGCATGTGATTTTCCAGAGGGAACTTTCTGTACCATGATGACTATGACATATTCATGGTGAGGTGACAGAGGTGTTACAGTTGGTCTGGTTTCCTATATGAAGCCTGCCTTGGAGACTTCATTTATTTCAGACACGGTTATAATTTTGTGAAGCAAGTAGATTCTTCTCTGCTGGTTTTCAATATTGATTAAAGATAATTTTTTCAGTGCTTCAATTCCCTTCAGCCTCTGATCAGAAGCTATGATGTACAAGTGGGACAGAACATGTTTTGTAAGCCTGTCAGTATGTTCTGCGTTCCTCTCAATTTGAAAGTCTTAATTTTTCCTTTGTTTGACATGCTTTCATGCTGTAGGCTGCTTCTGTTTAGTTTTACTTTTTGATCTGTATTTTTCTCTTTAAATATAAATAATATCTGTTAGCTAAGCATGTACTCCTTTGTGTCCATCTGCTCATGAAAAGCTGCCTGATATACAGACATTCTTACTGTCCTATCTGTACTTTTTAGATTCTTTTCATAAAGAATGGATTTACTTTACACCATATTCAGTGTTTCAGTATAAAAAGAGTCAAAATTCTCCAATATACAGCCATTATATCTTCCTTAACATATGTTGATAACTGAACAAACACATTTTGAAAATAGAATTTGTGCATGATTGTGCAAAAGAACTATTATAGTACCAAATATCAGGAAGCTATTTAGTGTGACAAAGGGACTTTTTAGCTGGAGTATATATTGTAAAATTAGGCATTGATTTTCTTCTATCTTTGCACATTTAAACATGAAATATATCCCGAATTCAAATGGTTAATAGTAAAGACTGTAGATGTTTTAGGTCTGTTTAAAATGTTTTACATATCAGTTTATAAAATCATAAATCCTAGACAAATTTAATTTTCTCTGTGAAAAATATAGCATACATATACATTTCTGTTTGTATCAACGTATAATTATTGTGATTTTCGTATCATCAGGTAAAGTTGGCAGGGAGTAATAACAGGAAAGTTATCAAGTCTTTGAAGTTTGGAAAATGCATACCCTTGTTTGTGAGAGTTATGTGCACACACTGACCGACAGATTGCATCTTTATTTCTCATTAATTCACATTAATTCAAACTCTTGCTGAGTTGGAGGCAGTACAAATCCCTCAAGCACTTTGTCTCCCAGGAGGTGTACTGATTCCTGCAGCTGGTCAGCTCCGGCAGTCTGGAGAGGCAGAAGGTGGGCTGGGTCTCCAAGGAAGTCATCCTGTCCCTCAAAGAATTTACAAGTGGACTCAGAACATAGAAAAAAAAGCATTACAGTCAAGTCTGGATTCAGTTATCACAAGCTTCCTTGTGCAGCCTTGGGCAAGTTATTCAGTCTCTGTCTTCTTCAATACATGATTTGTAATATATGGAGTGTCTGAGCCTTCCTCACGTATTTTTGGTCATTACCGAAGTCCTTTGGTATACTTGGTATATGTGAGTCTGCTCTATATTGTGGTTATTTTTCCTTTGGAAAGGTAGATAATCCTCCTAAATGTAACCTTTAAAATAATGCTTCATAATCCTTCACTAACAAAATACTGATTGCAGCCAGGGTACTGGATCTCTTGTCCATTCTGACTTTTAATGCATTCTGATCTACCCCTGTGTGTCAGAGTTGGTTTCATGAAGGTCAAAGAGAATTCAGTATTATAGGGAAAATGACAGCTTTTGCCTAATCAAACTAAAAGTTCTGATGAAATCCTTTGTTTAAAATGTCAGAACTGTAATTCATAGAAATGTGGTTTTAAAAGCTTGATAACAAAAAAAACTTGCTAGTAATTTGTCACATACAAATAATGTCACAGTTATCAGTGGGACTACTTATTTTTTATTAAGAGCTTCCTTTGAATGCTTTGTTAGAAATTATGAAATGTATTCATTCTTGACAGTAAGTTGTCCTGCCTTCTGACTTCTTCTCCAATTCCAGTTTTTCTTAGGTCCTCACCCTTAATGCTTCTGCATGTCTCTACCCTTCAGTGCCTGCCTGTCATCAGTGATGACATAATTTTGTCAGGAGTTTTGGTTCGGTGAATGTAGTGAAGTGCCTTATTTCACAGAATCACAGAATTGTAGAGGTTGGAAGGGACCTTGAAAGAAAATCTAGTCCAACCCCCTCTGCCAAGGCAGGGCCACCTAGAGCACATCACTCAGGAACGTGTCCAGTCGGGTTTTGAATGTCTCCAGAGAAGGAGACTCCACAACCTCCCTGGGCAGCCTGTTCCAGTGCTCTGTCACCCTCATGGTGAAAAAGTTTTTCCTTACATTAACCCGGAACCTCCTATGCTCCAGCTTGGACCCGTTGCCCCTTGTCCTATCACTTAATGAGATCGACAAGAGCCTGGCTCCATCTTCCTGACATTCACCCTTAATTTATTTATAACTAAGGTCACTCCTCAGTTTCCTCTTCTCCAAGCTAAAGAGAACCAGCTCCCTCAGTCTTTCCTCATAAGGGAGATGTTCCACTCTCTATGAGTGGAACTTCTATGAGTGGAACTTCTCTATGAGAAGTAGCTGATGATCAAGAGTACTTGTGTGGATGTTTCCAGAAGCTGGGCTCCTATAAGCCTTTCCTAAAACTAAATTTTCTGAAGCCAATACCTGTCAACTGTAATTTTAAGCTGATGAGAAAGTGTTTCCTTATAAAAATAATGCAATGTCACAAAGATTATTTGTTTGTGAGGCTATTGGAAAATATTTTGTACGTCATGTCTACTAAGCCAATATTTTATTTCTCTCCTCAAGGTTCGTAGGAGCATACCCAAGAGGAAAGTCCCCACTAAACTTAGAGCTAAACCTCCGCATCTTGTGCAGTTCATGTATAATAAACATTTATTGTCTGAAGACGTGCTGGTAGACTACTTCAGTGCAGAACTTTCCCCATCCCCACAAATTGAGATACATAAATTTATAGCTCTTAGGATTTGTTTTGTTCTTATTTCCCTACTTCAGATGTCATTATTTCTCCAAGCATAACTTTTGCAAAAGCTACAGTAAAACATGGAAAAAGTTCAGAGAAAGTTTTTATAATTTTCCCACTTACAGTCACTGACACTCTGTTAGTCATTTATGCATAAAGTCAGCTGAAAAAATTGTTGTTTCAGTTCCTGATTTTCACACATTTATGTTAGATACCGGTTGTCTTGCAGACAAGGGCGCTAACAGAATGAAAAATCTAGTCAAAAGCAATAAGGATATCTTATATATAGTGACTTACAAGGCTGCGAGTTTTCTTTTGGCACTCATTCATCTCTTTTACCTCAGAATCCTCTGGTGACTTTGGACATGTGCAGTCTTGTTACAGGCTTATTCTCTTCTTGCAAAGGGTGAAGGCAGTTTTGTTTTCTCCATCCTCCATGCTGCCTACTGTTTGAGCTTCTACTCTGTAAATGGGTGTACTGGATCTGGCTGGGATGGAGTTAATTTCCTTCATAGCAGCTCGTATGGTGCTGTGTTTTAGATCTGTGGATAACATGGGTGTTTTAGCTCTTGTGGAACAGGGTGCTCAGCATTCAAGGCCGTCTCTGTTTCTCACTCTGTCCCTCAGTGAACAGACTGGAGTGTGCTCACAAGGTTGGAAGGGAACAGAACCAGGCAGATGACCTGAACTAACCAACAAGATATTCCATACTATATAATGTCATGCTCAGCTATAAATTGGAGTGGAGTGGGGTTTATGGAGGTTAGTCATCTTTTGCTCAGGGACTGGCTGAGCATCAATCTGCCTGTGGGAGGTGGTGTGTGATTGACTTTGCATCCCTTATCTTGTTTTCTTTCTCTCTTCTTCCACTGTTCCTTCACTTATTAAGCAATGTTTATCTTGACCCCTAAGTTTAATTGCTGTTACTCTTCCTTTTCTCTTTCCCCATCCCAACGGGCGTAGGGGAAGTGAGTATGCAGCTGTGTCAAGTTTAGCTGCCTGCTGGGGATTGACTGCAATGGGAAATCCAGATTCTGTTTCTTCATCTGCTTAAGGATGTCAAAACTTAAACTTCTTACCTTCCAGGAACTTGATTTTATGGCTTCTCTATGGCCAAAGTGTAGACACATTCTACTCCTGCTGAAGCTTTGCCATGGTGCAGTGTTCCAATTTCAGCAAGCAATAGTGGATGCAAGAGAGAAGAAGCACAATTTTAGTTTGTATTTTATGACTGTAATAGTCACATGAGGACCTAGAAACTGAGGTTTCCACCTGTCCATAGGCTGATTAATTATATATTAAACCTTCAGTGGATGAATCAAAATATCCTTGAGATAGGAACTAGTACCTAGACCTCGATACCTTAATTATTAGATTACAAATCTGTGTTCTTCCCAGCATACCCTTAAGTCCTTTACATATCCTTAGCTCACTTGCCATTAGAGACTGTAGAGTGTTGCAGCTGCTGGTGTTTACTGCAATCTTTCGCTAAACGTAGGTTTGACCAACATGCAATTAATAGAAATTATAAGTGGTGACAACCCACTCCCTAGTGTGGCATGTTCTTAGAATAACTATTAAATCAGACCTGTCAAGGGACTTAGGAGGAAGAATACTTAATTTCTGTTTCCTAATTAGATTTAGCTTTTCATTTTAAACCAGTCCTGTGCCTAAACAGAATATAAACTCTAAGTATACAAACAATGCATATATACAAGTCAGTGGAGTATAGTAGAACAGAGAGAGCAGTATCTTCTGGAACAAGAATTGTATAGGTTATTCATTATCAAGATGATACTAATGAAACTATTGAGCTGGTATGCACTGGAAAATGGAAAAAACCCTTCACAACCTAACAAACAAACAACAGTCGTTAGCTTACAAAAGACTAACTTTCTCCTATGTGTTGGGGGTTTTTTTTTGTGCTTAGCCTGAGTTGCCATAGGTCCATCTCTGCAACTTTGGGAATAGCTGGGGAAATCACCATTTAGGGTGACCACACTGTGCAAAATAATTTGTTTTAGCTAGGACCTTGCCCTAGCATAACCACTTTCTGTGTTTAGTACAAGAGTAGAACAAGATTCAGGAAAAGACTGCCAAGATTTATAAAGTTCTGAGGAGGACCTGCCTCAGTAATCGCCAAGGTAAAATCCAGGGGTTTTTTGCCATCAAAGTGGTTCCTGTGGTGACTTCTGTAACTCCTGTGATATAGTCACTTTATCTTACAGCTTGCATTGCTACAAGAAGTTATCAAATGATTGTGGGATTTCGATGAATTTGTGAGTCAATTCTTGAGTTGTATACTGAGGTCCTTAGACTGCAAGAGAATATTGCTGTACTTAGCAGCGAGAATATGTAAAATTAATCAGGACTTGAGTTTTGCTTCACATAGCTATACTTCTAAATGTTTAAAAACAGAGTTCTGAAAAGTCTGACTTAGAAATATTTATTATGCAAGAAAATAACATATATAGACATTATATTTTGTACCTGAGTAGTTAATTTTTCTAAAAGTCATCATACAATTCCATACATCTACAAGATTTTAATGTTTAATCCCGAACACATTTAAAGCTTAAATTGAATAGCTACTTCATTACAGATCATGTATCCTCATAAGGAAGTTCACTGGCAGTTTTTCAGTCTTATTTCTTCATTTGCAGCATTTCCCTTCATTTGAACCATTTAGCCATCAGGGACTAAATCTCTGAATAGAATGTACAACACTTCTGACCCAGATGAACAGACCTGCAGTACAGAACTGGAATACTGACAATCAAATTATTTACAATGAATGTAAAAAAAAATATGGTGGTGTAAGAGAAACCTTTTTAACCCTATTATTGTTCAAAAATATTTTACTAGTTTTTAACATGTGTGCAACTACAGTTATAAATTAATTTTACCCATCATTAGTGATAGGGTTGGCCAAATCTGGTAGCTTGGCAGGTGCAAGAGGGCTACAGCTCCCAGGTACAGCCAGCAGTGAGGTACAGCATTCGCTCCCGTTCATCACACAAGCAGTCATACGCAGGGTGTGTGCACACAGCTGGCCACACAGATCGACTCAGGCAGAAAATACTCAGCACAAACCACACAAACCCTGAACAGAGATACCCTCTTTGCTCAGGAAGGTAGGAATGGAGTTAATGAAGAGACAGAGCAGAATGCACTGGTGAAGTGCAGGACAAGGCCGAGCAAGTGTAATGACCAAGGACCATTTTATTCCCTTACTCCTCTCCTTCCCATGCTTGGTCCTTTCCCTTTTTCCATCTTTAATCCTTCCTCAAACTTCCTATAATCAGCCTTGCACAGTCCCCAGATGTTCTTCCCCTGCACCCCATGATGAGGCCCCTGCCCCTGGGCAGGGACACCACCCCTACCCCCCCACCCCACCCCAGTCTGTGAGGTGACCAGCGAGCTGCCCTCACTGACTCCTGGTGTGGGCTGTCCCCTGGGGCTGAGGCTCCCATGAAACAACCCCACTCGGGCCTGGAGCAGGGGTTGGGGGTCTTGATTGATATACTGAGGTGCCACTGCTTGCTCTAGGGTCTTTGTTGCTTACTAGATCCTTGTGTTTGTGATCATTAGCTCTTAATCATATAACTCAGCAAGTAATAAGAGAGGAAGCTTCAGAATAGTTAAATATGATGATTGTTCACCTGAAAATAATTCAAACATGAGCAATAAACCACAGATGCCTTTAATCAACATAGTTTCAGGTCTGAAGCTGGTTTGCTGATTGGTTTACCTAATACTAGGTCACTCCAATCTTCAAAAAGGGCAAGAAGGAGGACCTGGGAAACTACAGGCCAGTCAGCCTCACCTCCATCCCAGGAAAGGTGATGGAACAGCTGATTTTGGGGGTTATTAACAAACATCTAGAGAAGAAGGTTATTGGGAGTGGTCAACATGGATTCACTAAAGGGAAATCATGCCTGACCAATCTGATAGCCGCCTGTAACGGCATGACCAGCTGGGTGGATGAAGGGAGAGCAGTGGATGTTGTCTACCTTGACTCCAGAAAGGCTTTTGACACCATCTCTCATAACATCCTCATTAGTAAGCTTAGGAAGTATAGATTGGACGAGTGGCAGTGAGGTGGATAGAGAACTGGCTGGATGGCAGAGCCCAGAAGGTTGTGATAAATGGTACAGTTTCTAGCTGGAGGCCTGTATCCAGCGGTGTGCCACAGGGGTCAGTGTTGGGTCTGGTGTTATTTAACATATTCATCAACGACCTGGATGAGGGGACAGAGTGTATCCTCAGCAAATTTGTTGATGACACCAAGGTGGGATGGGTGGCTGACACATCTGAAGGCAGCACTGCCATTCAGCGGGACCTGGACAGGCTGGAGACTTGAGTAAAGGGAAACCTTATGAAATTTAACAAGAGCAAGTATAGGGTCCTATACCTAGGAAAGAACAACCTCAAGCACCAGTGCAGGTTAAGGGTTGACCTACTGGGAAGCATAGCTGTGGAGAAGGACCTGGGAGTCCTGGCGGATGACAAGCTCTCCATCAGCCAGCAGCGTGCCCTCGTAACCAAAAAGGCCAATGGTATCCTGGGACGCATCAAGAAGAGTGCGGCCAACAGGTCAAGGGAGGTTATCATCCCCCTCTACTCTGCCCTAGAGAGGCCACAGCTGGAGCATTGTGTCCAGTTCTAGGCTCCCCAGTTCAAGAAAGACAGGGAATTACTGAAGAGAGTCCAGCAGAATGCTACCAGGATGATTAGAGGATTTGAACATCTCCCATGTGAGGAAAGGCTGAGAGAGCTGGGTTTGTTTAGTCTGGAGACGAGAAGACTGAGAGGGGATCTCATCAACATTTATAGATACCTGAAGGGTGGGTGTCTAGAGGACGGGGCCAGACTCTTCTCAGTGGTGCCCAGTGACAGGGTAAGGGGCAATGGACACAAACTGGAACATGGGAAGTTCCATTTCAATATGAGAAAAAACTTCTGTACTGTGAGAGTGATGGAGCACTGCCACAGGCTGCCCAGAGAGGTTGTGGAGTCTCCTTCTCTGGAGATATTCAAGATCCATCTGGATGCGATCCTGTGCAATGTACTCTAGGTGATCCTGCTCTGGCAGGGGGGTTGGACTAGATGATCTCCAGAGGTCCCTTCCAACCCCTATGCATCAGCGTGAATCTGTGTAATAGCTAGTTTGTACTAGTTGGAAATCGTTTTTTCTATTGAGCTTTAAAATACCACTGTATGTACTACCTCTAGGTACTTTACATCACTTTGAAAAACAAAGCCCACTTAAAAAACTTATGTGTTGGTAACTGATTAAAAAAAAAAAAAAGCCTATCTGAGTTCATATTTAAGTAGCAGGTACTGTTGTCTGAACTTTGGGATGGTATATTTGATGTAGGAAAACCTTCTCCTTATATTTGCTGTTAGTCAAGAAAGTCATTCATAGAGGTGGAAATACCAGACTAAGATCAATACACTTCTTTTCTCTCAATTACCCTCTCTTGTTAGCAATAGTACTAAACATTTATTTCCGTGACAGCAATAAATATTTATTTTCTTGTAAACAGAGCACATCTGGTAACAAACCAATGTGGGAATACAGGAAATAATTTTACTAAGCTTGTTACAGTTATTGCTTATCCTTGAAATATGTAAAAATATTTATTAGGAGGATTTTTCATTACTCTATAAAATGTATAGATTATTTGGTATTAAAGAATGTTACTTATTTTTAAACATTAATTATATACATGTGTGTAGTTTCCCCTTAAATCCTACATCTTAACTATAAGGAGAAGAAAATAAAAGTAATAAAAGTCTGTGTGTGATGTTTTTAAAAAGATATGTATAACGTTTGCCTCATGTAATGCCATTTTTGAAAACAGATATTCTTGGGTTGTAAATTCACATACATTGCATTTTTGTTCCAATAATGAGAGGAATCATAAAGGTGCATTGCCAAGTTTCTGAGTTTAATTATGAAATGCAACTGTAGGTGGAAGTTTTCTAAATTTATCACTTAAATTCAGCTAGTGCTGCTTTTCTTTCGTGTTGTTTAAAATTCCTTATAAGGACAAATACATTAAGCTTAAGGTTAGGACAGTGAGCTGTTATTTCCTAGAAATAAAGACTAGGAGCTTTGTACCTGTATGAACAATAGCTTTGTCTTGGAAAACAGTAATCCTGGCATTTTGTCTGCATATCTGTGGGTCATTTTACAGGGTCATAATCATTGATACTATGGTCAGAAACATACATATTTAGTAACTGAGCAGTGCAGATGGTGGGTAGGATCCTGGAGACAAGACAGACAGGGGCTTCAGCTGGTGATCAGCTTGTAATCTCCTAGGTGCTTTTCTGTATCTCCATATGACTTTGTGTGTAATGTCAGGTTACAAATTCATTTGTAAATCTAGTTGCACAGATGTGGTCCTTCTTGTTTTATTAAGAGATAAATTTAGCTGCATTCAATAAAATCCTGGAGTTTACAAGTTGTTGGATATTGACCTTAAAGTCATCAGTGGTCTACCTGTGTCATCCTCTCTCTACACACATGAGGTATACTGACATGTTTGATGGCTAAAGCAGAGTTTTCTCCTCTTCATTATAAAAAAGACAAGCATCAGAAAGAGATTTATTTGTAAAGTTAGAGGGGTTTTTTTGAAATTTTTGACCTATTGCCAGCTGAACCATTTGAATTTAGTGATACTTGAGCCATCCTTAAAAAAAAAAAAAGTTGTTTGATAGGACTGTGTGAGAAGGCAGGATCTGAAGGGATTGAGAAGAGTAAATGGGCATCTCTGACATACTGAGTTATCTGTGAAACTGATTCATTCGAGATATTTTTGTGAAGAAACAAGGATACTCAGGGTGTGATTCATCTAACCAAACAGACAACTGAAGTGTAGTAAAGATCTACAGCTGAGGTAATCACTTTGGCTTTCCTTTATATGTAATAAACTGAAAATGCGTAAATGCCTATTTGTGATTCACCTTGCCTAATGCAGATATCAAAATAGGTCAGATGAATCATAACTAAAATATCCTGTTCTCCATCAACTATAAAAGTATTTTGGGAAAACATACTTGACACCATACTTCAACTGTGACCATTCCTAGTTCATTGAGACAGAAGCATCTAAAAATACACATTAAGTAGTTATGTTTCTCCATTAAGAAATAATTTCACTAAAAATAGGGCAGTTGACATATGAAAATCTCACACAGTCAGACTCCCAAACCTGACAGAGACAGAATTTTGTGTATGTGCATTTATTCTTTTCACTGTCTATGAATTTACTACTCTGTATTAGGAAGTGGTTGATAAATGCCAGCACCATCAGGCTGGAACAGGTACGGAAATGGTGAGATCAGGATGCTCGATCTGTCCTTCCAGAGACTCTCTTGTTAGCCAAGGAAAACAAGCTGCCTCCACCCTTTTTCTCCACCTTCCCTCCTCCTGACCACAGAAGTAATGTACTCATGTGGCACACACGCATCAATGGGTTTGGTTTATTGCTCTGATTCTGGTTGCAGTGATCAAGCACCATGCTTGTGGGCAGTTACCCCACCACAGCACTGACTGCACACCTTATTGTCCCTTTTCCTGTTCCTTAACACACATTTTCCTCTTTTTATGCGTCCTTTTCTCCACCCCAGTCTCCTCTCACTTGAACAACCTGATGATAATTACTTTCCCCCTCGTTTTGGTATATCCATGCTCACGTTTGTTGTTTTGATATTATGGAGGTAGTCTTGGCTTTACGTGGTATGACTGATGTGGTTCCCTATGTACTGCTGGCCTTGGAAGACCGTACATTCAAAAATGTCCTCAGTTCTCCCCTCAGATGACTGTGAAGTCCAAATGCTTCACTCACAGCTTTTCCTTAACTACTTGTGAAATCCAGCCATCCTTCACAGTCTGAGCCTTAACTTTGATCAGCTTCTCACATTGTTGTCTGTAACATTCACCAATTTTTTATATCATGTCCTGTATTTTCTCACATCCTGTTCGCTTAGCTCAACCTCAGGCCAGATCCCCATCAGTCATTTACCTGCAGTCCTGATATTTTCAAAGGGTTGTTACTCAAAATGCACCAGTAAAGTAGAGAGGGGATGATATGCTTTAGGTATGACTTTTTTTTTTCACCTATTACTGAAACCTCTCTGTAATGGATATTGTTGGAATCTGTCTGTTTGAAGCCTCACTTTCTGATAGCGATAAAACAAAAATCACAGGAGTCTTGATGTTCTGTCGTACATTCATGTCTGTTGACATTCTGATTTTCAACTTCTTCAAAATTCTTCTTTTAATTGAAGATCAATCTAGTGACTTTTTAATTTAATCAACAAGAAAGGTTGTAAAGTTTATGGTTTAATGCTTTCCAGTACATGTTAAGTTTTAAAGAAAACCTTTCCTCCCCAAAGCAACCTTTTTTCTCTTTCTTGCATGGTCTCCTGCACAGTCTCTGAATCCATATGTAGATGTAGACAGATTGTCACTCTGATCTAAGATTCTGCTTTACCGTTATGACTTCTGGACTCGAAAACATTTTATGAAGCAGTATTAAGCCCATCAGTGCTTTAGTCATGTGCATGAAGTACGAGTACCAGTGTCAGTTTTAATGCTTTGCTGAAAACATTTGATCTTAACATTTATGCTAAAAATTCATTACTCTTAAACACTAATTTGAATATGTTATCAAAGGAGATGGGTTTCTTTTCTGAACTGGGCTACTAGGTAACACAACAGCATAGTTGCTTTTATTTTCCTGTTTTTCAAATACACACAGGCTGGAGTGCTGTGACCTTTTAAAATAACAAAGTAGTCTCAAGAATGATGCTGTAAAGAGTTATGCTTTCTCAAGGGAAATTTTGGTGTGTTCATTACACAAGAGGTGGACAGTTGTTTCATGGATAGGGATTAATACAGGAAAACAATTATCAGGTGGAAGTGAAGTCGTGTGTTTATTAGGAGGAAGTTTTGAAAAAGTTTGGAGGACACAAAAATTGAAATACAGGGAGTCAGAAGCTGAATAGGTCCTTGAAAATAAGAATGAGAAATTTACATGAATGTGTTCATTAGATGCGCAGAAAATAAATTAATGTTTCTGGTACCTGTAAAAATAGATTAAGACAGAGATAAGACCAGGTCTTTATATGATTTAGATTTTTTTCATATTTATGATCGAATTTAACCAGTTCCAGTAGTGAAAGAGTGTGCTTGTGTAAAAAACCCATGGTTCTCTAGTGGGATATTTATGCACAGGCAGGGAAAAAATACTCTGACAGCTTCTTTGGGGGAAATCTGTATTTCAGCTATGTTGCCCATTATCTCACTAGATGTCAGAAAGCCCGTGTAACTTGTACCTGCCATTAAAAATATGGGCACTTCCTCTCCTGATTCCTGTGGTATAATTTCTTAAGTTGTCCTTCTACAGGGATACACACTTTTTGCCAGCTTCATGAACTTATTTGGTAGCTGAAATACTTCCTTTTGATGTAGCTAGAAGGATGCCTTCTGAACTTCTCAGGTACCAAATCATTTTGATGTCACAAAATGGGCTTATTGTCCTTGTCATGGAAAAGGCACTGGGTATTCTCTTCATCCTTTACTGAAGACCCATTAGGACATAGACTATGCTTTGCAGGTACCTCTGTTCAGTTCACCAAGGAAGAAGTGAGCCTCTGCTGCTGTCAGTTACCCACAGAGGGGTTTTAAAAGTTACTTTATCAAAGATTTGCTGTACTTTAGAGTAATGTTAACAGCATTTCCACAGAAGTTTATTAAATAAGATAACAAAGTGAAAAATTTGTAATTAAGATATAGCATAGACAAACGTTTCCAAGGAACAGACCCTTTCATCATCTCACTGATACATGCCATGTGGAAATTCCTTTACATATTCTTGCACTATGCTTACAGCATAAATAAGGTGGCAGAATTCAACTTTCCATCTTTCATTCTTAACCAATGTAGAAGCATATGTGCTTTTCAACCTGTGAAGCTGTTTTTTCACATCACAAGTATTGACACTGATTAGACAAAAGCACAAGATTTTTTTTTCTGTAATATAAAAGACAGTTGGTTTTGTGGGCTCTCTGCACTTTTAAGTTATTTTTTCAATATACTTTTGGGCTGAACCTCTTCAACTTAGGTTATCCATAAACAAAGGAAGGAAAAATACTCATTTAGGACTCATGGTGGTTGGAGGGAGGGGAAATTTTTGAGAAGGAAATTTTGGAAATTTTGGAGGCATTTTTGGGAAGAAATTAATTCAGTAATGGACAATGTGCTGCCTTGCTCTCTCTTTTACTCTTTGAGGGATCCAGAGGACATTGATTCAATTTCAGAAGCTTTTGAGCATTCCTTAGTTGTAACAGGCATAAATGGAATATGAAGAAACCTCTGCAATTCTGCAACTTTCAGCTTTGAAAAGCTGTAAGAACATAAAAATTCCTTATACCGGTTCAGAGTGAGAGTGTTGTTTATCCCACTAGGTATGAATGGATGCCTAGGAAAGGGTAGGAAAAGGCAAAAACCATGTGAAATGTGTCCCCTATAGTCTTTCAGCCTCTGTCTGGTTTTAGCTGAAAATTTTTCTGCAGCTTAATATGGTTTATATTTAGTATATAGGTATTTCATAATTCTCAATTTGTCCTTTTCAGAAGTGCTTGTGACAGCTCCCCTTAAACACGTCGAGGTTTTGTATCCGCTACATTCCAGGGAATATGTTCCAGGGCGAGATGTTCCATAGGTCTGTCTCTCATGGTCCAAAGTCATACAATTTGACATAGTTGAATTAAGGTCATGCTCTCCTGACTACTGTAGTAACAAAAGTAACAAAAAAAAGTGGAAGCATTTGCTATGTATATTACTTAAAGATAACGATACTAAGACAAATTACATTTTCCCGTTCAGTACGTTCAGCTCTTATGCATACAAACGCTCAAGAGGCCGATGAAGGGAGATGCTCTGCTAAACCTCACGCTTTACAAAGAGCTGGTCAGGGTTTTAAAAGTCAGGGACTGTCTTGCCTGCAGAAACCATGAGACAGTGGACTTCAGAACAGTGAGAAGAGAGTGCAAGACACAAAGCAGGATCCAAAACCTGAACTTGGGAAGAACAGGCTTTGCTTTCTCTGCTTGGGTGAATCCCATGGAATGTGGTCCTGGAGAGTATAAGGCTCCAGGAGAGCTGGTTGATTTTCTGAGATCACCTCCTCCAGGCTCAAGAATGTTCTACCCTGATAAGCAGGAAAACAGGCAAAGGTGACAGGAGGCCTGGATGGACAAACAAGGAGCTCTTGACAAAACTCATAAACAGAAAAGGAAAGAATACAAGTGTCGGGTGATCCAGGAAGGACTGTAGAGATGCTATCTGAGCATGCAGGAGTGGGTTTAGGAACGCCAAAGCCCACCTGGAGTTGAGTCTGGAGAAGGATAGTAAAAGTAACAAGAAAGGTTTCTACAGGTACAACAGAAGGAAGATGGAAAAAATGTCTGGCACATGGGGCAGGGAACCTGGTGAGAGAGGATGGGGAAAGGGCTGAGTACCAAATACCTTCTCACCTGGCTAGATAGAGTCAATGGGAAGAAATATCATTTTGACTCTTTAACATGCTTTATTTTTGTGTATTTTTTTCAGTAAATTCCTTTTGCTTATCTTTTATGTTTCTGTTAAATTTTAAATACAGTGCGGTCAGGAAATTGTCTATTAAAGCTGACATTATGCTTTGTTGTGCCAGGGTGGGTCAGCAAAATCTGTTGTTCTTGTTGCAGGTGTTTTTGTTTAGGATGCCTACAGAGAAAGCAAGTGTAAACAGCCTTGCCTGTGGTTTCCTTCTGATTTATCTAGAAATCTGAGCCATTTGTTAATCATGGGATATTATTTAATCAGCAGGGCAAATACAATGTGGGCGTTACATTTTTCTTGAACTGCATATAATTGATATGGGAAAAGCAAAGGAAAACACCAGCATTGCTGGATGGAATATTATTGGTTAGTGAATGGATGTGCCTTCTTTAAAGAGCAAAAAAAATTGAGCTAACTCAGTTATGTGAAAACCCTATTATGTGAAAAAAGTTTAACCTGTCATTAATACACAAGATTGCCTTTATGAACATATTTGTCATTAGCACTCTGATAATGAATTTTTCTCTCTTCTTTATTTTCAGTACTGTTCCTTGATGAGACCAGTTAGCTGGTAGAAAATGTGTGCATAAGTATTCATTGTTCATTCTTATTGCCTCCTCATCAGCTGTATTTCCTTTTAGTCTTCTGGGACAAAGGAAAAACATATTTTTTTTTTCCTTCCCAATTTTAGCATGGCAAGTACTGTATTTCATCTTAATGTGCTAGCATTTGGGTAAAATTTAAAAGAAACCCAGATGTGTGTGGAAGACTACCTTTTTTTCTGGTTGAAATTAATTGATTGATTAAGGGCTTATCCATTAGATTAGACAGGATAGTTTCTATTGCTGAAAGCACAGCATCAGCTCATCACTTTTTGTTTTACTTTTCTTGCAGGGAGAGATAATAACCTTTATTAGACTACTTTTTAAACTGGAATGAAATGGACAAACTTTTTTTTTGGCCATCGTTTTGACAGGTCTGATTGCCAGTGCCTGGTTAAACTTCGGCTTTTGTCTAATTGTAGAATTCTATTATTCCAGCCTGTGAACTTCCTGAATCTAAACAGCTATGGTTTGAAATTGCATGGAGCAGATATTCACTTGAGAAGTTTGGTTCTTCCTGGAAATAATACAAGCACAGGCATACTTCCATTAGTATGGAATTACCATTTGGAGACCTTGAGGAAATGGAGAAACAAAGAAAATGAAAGTCAGAAATACAATTGATTAAAAATAATTTTTAGCTGATGAAAAACTGCTTTAGCTTAGGCTTGTTCTACTTAGAAAAAAAATGTTTCTTTTCATACATTGAGAGGAAAATCATATCTGATTCTCATGGCAGTGAATTATTTTCAAATAATCTATAAAAGGCCCTGTAATCTAGGAAAGAAATAGTGTTAGCTAATCAGTGTACATATATGAATAATGATTTTGTTATTAAAGTGGGTTGTATTTCCATTATACAAACCCCAAATTCTCGTCCTACAACAAATGCATCTTTTAGTTAAATAAAAATACATGCTTACGGGAAAAAAAGTCTTCTCAATGTGTAATGATGCAAAATGTGAGAGGAAATGATGCTGCTGGGCTGACTTCAGCTTAAGAAGGATGATGGACAAATTAGACGAGACACCAAAGTTGTCTATATTGCTGTTGTGAAAATTTTAAAGAGGCTTTAATTCTTGGCATGTGCAAGTCACACGCTTTTCAGAATGTAAATCATGGCTTAATTTCTCTCTTATTTTAATAATATTAATTCAATAATTGTTTCCATTTTAAAGATAGTGATATTGAGCTAATAAACTTCCAATTGAAATCCTTTTAAAAACATCACTACCTTGTGAAGAGGGGAACTTTGGAGTGCCCTTTGTTATTTACTGGCATGTAGCAGTCTGAATCAGTCCTCTGCTGTCTGATGTTAAGCCCTGGGGATGTTGAAAGTGATAGGATGTGCAGTCAGGACTGTTGTGGACTTAAGCATTATAGTCTTAAAAGTTGTATGTTTAGATTACACATTTAGTATCAAAGATTATTAATTTACAAATCTTAACACGTTATTTAAGATACATGTATCAAGTACACTGTACTTAATAGAATGTTACAAATGTATATACATATAATGTATAAGTAAAAATAAAATTGTTAAGATTGCAAAACATAAACACCTTATAAATTTGAGATTACAGGCTTGTAGACTAATGGTTGGTATTTGTTGCATTGCTGTTTATCACACTAAAGATTTGCAGAAAAAGAATCATTGCAGATTAAATAATATTGAACAAATTAGTTTTATAATTAGTCAGATAAAGGTCTTTTCAGCAAAGAATGTTAATGAATTGTCTGTAGGTTCTGAACAGGTTTTTAATGTGATCATCAGGAGATCTTGAATTCTGCAGCTTAGCTATGACCAAGTAATTTATAGTAGTCTGTGATCAGGTGTTGTCCTCATAACTGCTCCATTGGCAGCTTTAGGCATTTAGCTTTTCATTTAACAATATAAATGTCACTTGGAGTGGCAATAAATACTGGCAAATCCCTGAAAAGGTCAGATTGGTTCTGTAACTCAAATACCTGTCTAATACTAATGGCTTCTCAAGGTTTTGTGTGAACACTTTAAAATAAACAGCCTTCCATCAGGCTTCTGCAACTTTTTTTTTTAATATAAGCCTCTCACATATATATGTGTGTGTGTGTATTGCTATTGCTTTATGGATGTTACAATTACACACATTCATTATGTTTTTGAAAAAAAGACATTAAAAGGTGAGAAAATAGAATAAGAAGACCTAAGTTAGCAAATTAGAAGCTGAATGTCCCTTGCTCAGAAAACCCTCTCCGCACTGCTGCAGAAATTATTTCTGACATAGAGTTCCATCCTCTCCTCCTGGTTTCGTGTTAGTCCTTCCACAACTTTTATGGGTATGTGCTCCATGCTGGAGTTGGAAATATCATTTTAAGACTTCAACATTAAATCCTCTTCTTGCCCTTGTCTGGATTGTCTACATTTCAATTTTTGTTCATTACATCAGGAGAGAATAAATAGACACCTAGACACATTAAATATGAGTTAAATTATTTAAATACATGTTAAATAATACATATTGTACATATAAAATATGAGTCCTGAAGCTGACCACCACATGGATATAGAGAAATAAAAAAAAATAATTGCAAGGCAGCAGGTAATAGCACAGTGTAAAATCAGCAGAGACATAATCTTCCTGGTTGTTCTTCTCTATCCCAGTTGAACTTCTAGAAGAACATACGGACAAAGCTTTTGGTTATTTTATAATTACACTGAGAATTAATTTAATTTAGAAACTAAGACACAATCCTTAACACATTTCAAAAATTAGAGAGTAGTTGCAATTTATATTTTTAAAAAGATATTTATTTCAATGTATTTATAACTAAATCATCTCTTCACTTGGTAGATTTTATTTACTTTAATCAATGATTACATGGGTAGTGAGGATGCATTGATTCAGGAGAATAAATAGCTAATCAAAGGGATGTTTGTTTCTACATTTTGTTCACTATGAATTTTATATCAGAGACTTAGCAGACCAGAAAAGAGAGATGAAGTACCTGCAAGCTTTCCCTTAATGTGTCAACACAGCTTCATCTGCCCTGGGGAGAACAAAATCACTCAGACCTTGAGCTGATTAATTCACCATACTATTTACAACAAGAAATAACAACTATATGTTATCATTCAGGTTCTGCAAGTTTAACATTTCAGATATATAAGCTACAAGAAAAGAATAAATATTTGCTTAAACAGATTTAAATCCAGTGTGGTTTTGTTCTGTCCCAAGTGTCTACGTAATGTCTATGAGAATTTTTCGAAATTACTTGAAAAGCAAATACTGTTCCATCTGTTAGGTGATCTAAAATTGTGGGTATTAAATTCACACTGTTTATGGTTTTGTTGTTGTTGTTGGAGCTAACCAAAATGTTAATTTTGAGAATTATTTTGTTTCTCTCCATTTGGTGTAAGTGTGTAGGATTTCATGAAGTTACTGTTTGTCCAGAGAAGGGCAATGAAACTGGTGAAGGGGCTGGAGCACAGGTCTTATGAGGAGCGGCTGAAGGAACTGGGACTGTTTAGTCTGGAGAAGAGGAGGCTCAGGGCAGACCTTATTGCCCTCTACAACTACCTGAAAGGAAGTTGTGGCGAGCTGGGGGTCGGCCTCTTCTCGCAGATAACTACTGACAGGACAAGGGGAAATGGCTGCAAGTTGCGCCAGGGAAGGTTCAGGTTGGAGATGAGGAGAAATTTCTTCTGGGAAAGGGTGGTCGGGCACTGGAACAGGTTGCCCAGGGAGGTGGTGGAGTCACCATCCCTGAGGGTGTTTAAGGAAAGGTTAGATGTGGTACTTAGGGACGTGGTTTAGTGGGTAATAGGTGGGGGGGGATGGCTGGATTAGATGATCCTTGAGGTCTATTCCAACCTTAATGATTCTATTCTATTCTATTCTATTCTATTCTATTCTATTGCCAGGTCTAAGATTTGTATAAACTTCCATGTATTTTTTCCTTAGTATACCTGTAGAATATCTGCTCTATCTAAACCTGTTTCTTACACTTGCAGAGTTTTAAATCAGGGTGGTCTAGTCTTTATGGATACAAAGGTGAATCTGCACATGGGTATGTGCTTCTGCCCACTTGGAAAAATCATCTCATAGAATGATTCAGGCAAGAAACTTCAGGAGGTCTCCAGTCCAACCTCTTGCTCAAAGCAGGGTTAACTATGGGGTTGGATAAGGTTTCTGAGGTTCCAGGTGCATCTTGAAAAGCGTGAAGACCACACAACCTCTTTGGTGACCAAGTTTCAGTGTGAAACCTGTTGGGTTTTTTCTTTAATGAAAAGGTATTTTATTTAAAATGCTGCGAATAACAATGTAAAAAAAATAATTCTTATAACATATCTGCATAGATATGTTAAATTTTTAGAAAGGTTACTGTAATGGTACTTTTCTAGGTTCTAGAGGCCATTTTGATTCAATTACACAAGTTGTATTTTTCATTTTTTTAATTTTCAATCATGAGCTAAACGATTCATTTCGAAAATTTTATAACTCAACTGATTCTTTAGAACATTCTTCTGTTTATATTGACTTAGACCAGAAATTTCACTGACTGCCAAAATGAGATCAGGCGCTTATTTCTGCTTTATCATTATTCAACCCACTGAATTTGAGCCTCAGTTAAGGAGTATCAAAAGAATCAGAAAACTTTAAAGGAGATAGACTTTTTTTTGACTGAACAAAAAGAAACTGTCATAAAATTACACAAATCTGTAGAACTATTAATGAAAATATAGCTTTGGTTTTGTTTTAGTGTATTTTAATATATTAATTTTGGAAAAGAGTTTTATTGCATATATTTAAAAACAAATTCAATCACAGCATAAGAAAGCACTGATGTATTAGAGTGAGATAATGGATTTTTTTCCTTGCCTCTTCTATACTTTGTATCATTCTTCTCAGTGACAGCACTCAGGTGAAGAGTTTCTAATAAAACCTAATCAAGTGTGTTGAAATATAAGGAAACTAACAACATTTTAATATTTAAACAGGATATTTTAAAATTTGATTTTCCAAAGACATTGCAATTAAATGAAACATTTCAGGGATGGAAGTATGTAACACGAAAGGACTGGTTAGTTCTGTTCTTTTTTCTTCTATACCTCTGAGGTATTTGTGTAAATGCTTAGTAACAGAAGGACTTTGTAAGAAAAAAAAAAAAAAGGCAATTTAATTACAAGGCTTTCTGCAGAAAGTTTTTAAAGACTTCTAGACCTGACAATAGATTGGTTCTCTTATTTAGTTTTGAAATATTTAATAATCACTTTGACACATGATTTCTCATTCAGAAGACTGCAAATGAGAGTTGTGTTGATTTTTAAATATTTTAAGCATATATAACATTTTAAACCACTATATGGCCAGATTACAGGCTCAAATTGACAATTTCAATCCAGCTGACAGACACTAGACAGTTGTGTATAACTTCTTATCCAGCTTTTGTTAATATCAGCAAGTATAAGTATATTACCAACTGCTATAGATGTTGTAGCTCATTTCTGTGGAACCTTTGTGTTCTTTCCTTTTTCACAAAAAAAAACCCAAAAAAAAACAAAAAACAAACCCCTCACCAGGGATGATAAAATCTATCTGTAAGTTATATTATGGATGGCAACTTAATTGCTTCAGTTTTATTTAATTTTGTAAATTTATCAGTATAGGAGATGTACTCTCTTCCGTTTAAAGTAATTTTTAAAATAGAACCACTGAAAGGCCAAATTAGTGATTTGTTCTGTTTTCTTTTCCATGTTATATATTTTGTATTCAAATATTTAGTTTTCATGAACTCCCACATTCTTCCTTTTTTTTTCTAATTTTCCATTTTCATTCATTTTGATTGTTCATTTTGATGACAAACAGCACGTCAGGGGCCTGCAGATGCTCCTCCCTTACCTTAAGTTACTCTTCCTACACTTTGGTTCTTCTGACAGCAATGAGATTTCCTGATATAGTAGCTAGCTACTTCTAAAAGTATTTGAAGGCTTTTTAGTCAGTGTTTTGGTGTTGTTTTTTTTTTTCTTTGTTTATTCCCAGCTAATAAATTTGCATTGCATAAACTGCCCATTTAAGAAGATGAAGGGAATATGCTTGATGTTCAAAATAAACTAATGAATTGACATAGATTTGATGAAGATATGTGTAGTATCTGGAAGTCAACTAGGTGGGTTTATAAGAGCTGCTCTGGGCTCAAAGGAGAATACTTCCTACCCTGATATTGTAATTGTATAGAAGATTGGATGTCAGCATCCCAGGCCCATGCTGTATTTTAGGTTCATACTTTAACTTACCATTTGATGTTCTCTCTGTTTAATTTAGTAGTCGAGGTGCAACATCAGAAATGACAGAATTACTTTTGGCTCCAAAATGCCTTTGCGTGTCCCTTGATAATGGGACAAAGTGAATTCCACTTTCTGAGGAGAACAAAATTAACATTAATTTAGGTTAAGATTAAAAAAACAATAAAACCAAACAAACTGTAAAAGACTGAATTTGTAAAGCCCCTAAGATTTGCTTTTGCATTTTACCCTATTCCTTGTCAGATAAGTAATCCTACGTTGGGTGGTTTTTTTGTACTGTAAAGATAATAGATAACTAACATTGGAGGTCTATTTGAATAAGAAATGTATGTCTGAAAATTATTTAAAACCATAACTGTATTTATAGGTATAAGAGTTGCATTGTTCTTTTTAAGGAGGTGAATTGAAAAAAAAATTTTTTTGTGTGTGTGAAAATCAATTAAAACAGACAAAAAAATTCCCATATTAAAATTAGTATAATCAAAAAGGTTTTTGAGAAAATAAACTGTTCCTCTCTCTTCATGAAGAAGTCTTAATGAAATAAAATTCAAAACATTGTGAGGTATCCTTTTACAAGCTGGACTGCACTTGAAGAATGAACGGTTGAATTTAATATGCCACACATTACTAGGTGTTGTATGTGCTCACGCAAAACTCAGACACTAGAAACAGCCCTAGCTAATAGGTGACCACAGAAAATGTTAGACTCAACAGGTCTGAGCTGGCATATGCATATCCAGCTGTAAACTACTGAAATAATCAAGTTCTGAAAGGGGAGGTGCTAGTTTTGAGGGGACAGGAAGATGCTAACACTAGAGGAAAACACATTGTCAATAGGATGAGAGATTTGTGGGTCTCTTGGAATCTGGAGCAAATTGGTGATGACAAAAATAAATATAGCAGACACCATGGTGTATGGGTCTCCATCTAGTTCCATTTCAGCCTTCTGGCTTGTAGTGTCTATCATCATGTGATGACTAGTAAAGGAAATAGAAACACATCAGAGATTAATATTTTTTCAGTGAGGAATGGAGAGGTCTCACATGCTGGGCAACTGTTCTGTCAACTGTAGCACGCAGGTTTGTTGTTTTTTTCTCCAAGTAAATAACATAGAGTATATTATTTAAAAATTATCTGGTAAATATTTAATTTAAAATTTTATTTCAAAATATAAATATTTAAAACCCCCTGAATTTTCTAATATGTTTCAAAGTTGATGTAGTCTGCGTCCAAAGTTACCAAATTTGCCGTAGTGCTAAAGAATGGTAGGTTGCAATCTAGTTTGTACTAAAGTATGCTACTTTCATGCTTCTACAATGGGAAAAAATGGTAAATGACCTGAAATGTATTTAAAAGAATGCACTGCTCCTTTTTGATTCCCATTTCTCATCAGCTTCCCTTTCTTTGGAGACTAAGCATCTGGGGTCAGACATTTGTTATTTAATACAAACTTTTTTTCATTTGCTAATTGTTACTGTAAATTACAAAACACCTTTAGGGAGACCTGGAAAATGGAAGAAGGCAAGAAAAATCTATTAGAAAACTATGTTGAATGAGGAGTTTTTTTAGCCCCAATCTATGTTTCAACAGGGTTCAGTAAGCATATTTCTGTTTGATTAAACCTATAAGTTAAAATTGTCTCTAGAATGGTCCAAGTGTCAAGAACTGAAAGGTCATTATTAATTCTGTATCTCAGTAAAATTACCTTGGGGTGTTCTTTTCTAAAGATAAATAAATTTAGATTAAAAATAAAACCAACCCTCTTATTTCTTTGTATATAAAAAAAAATTGTTTCTTGCTCTTACAAGACATGGAGAAAGATGAAAATGGTTCAGCTTAAGCTTAGAGAACAAAGTCCATTGAGGTGGTCGAAAAGAGTCATCTTGCTATTCTTTCATTACTTATAATAATGTACCAAATCTATATTGTACTTTGAAGTATCATGTTGTAGCAATTTCACTCTTTTTTTTAAACTTCAGTTAATTCAATGTGTACACTTAAAATAACAGTGTTGCTTAGATAAGTGGTGTAATTATGAACCTTTTATCTTTGAGTTCTTGACTGTCAGGGTTAAAAGCTTATACTGGTGCCAGAGTTCAATGTAATCAGTTATTTCTGCATTTCCAGCCTAACAACACTTTGTAAAAGGCTAAAAGACAAATACTGGAAAAACAAAAAAAAACCTGCAAAAACAAACGATCAAGGCTATTTCAGAAGCTGTTACTACAATCGCTGGAAGTCTCTGTTCTTGTACTGATTACCTTGCAAGAGATATCATTTAATAATGAAAGAGTACTAAAAACTGACTGAAAAAAAATGCAGGGAAAGACTTCTCTTCAGCATTAAGTGCAGCCAGTAGTAAGAAAAATTAAGAAGTAGTCAGAAGAATTAAGATCAGCTTTTGCCTATTCCATGTGGAGCAGATGATGCTCGTTACTGCCCTGACAACCTGCCCAAATGAGCCCTGATTCACAACATCTGAATAATGAACTGCTCAGTGGTAAAACTGATTTTTAAACCTCATCATCCAAATGGCAACAACCTGTGAACAGCTACTGTTGTTGTTTTCCTTTAGGCAGTTTGAACACTCGATGGTGGTAAACAGGTCAGTGTAGGAGCGGTGGCATTTCATGTGGCTAAGCATTGCTCTTCAGTGTCTAAGTGTAATGTAGATCCACCATCCTGCCACTTGTGTATGCCTAGATCCTTTTAATGACCCTCTTTTTACAAAATCTAATAATCTTAACATTGCATGATAAAGTACTGTACGATAGGAATTTGCTTACTCCACAGAAAACAGGAAAGATAGCATCTCCCTTCCTGCTCCCTTCAGAGGTATACGTAAGTTTTGAAATGACGAATCACTTTTGTGTGTATTAAAATGGCTTGTGTGGTTAGTCACCCTTCATCATATATTTAAATCAGCTTACATTGTTTGTAACAATCTATAAAAAGAGCAAGATATTCCTTGATTCTTTTACTTGAATTATAAAAGCTGTGATTTTTGATCAGCAATTGTAATTTCTATTTGAAAGAAGAAATTATTGAGAAATACTAGTCACACAGTATCCTAGAAGCTATGTAAAAATTGATCTTTAAAAAGCTAACTATCATCTTGGTTCAGTAGAAATTTAATTTCCTGGTTTCTATTAAATTTCCCTTACTTAAACATATGTGAGCTTATAAATTACCTTTATGACCTTGGGACTACCAAATTGTTCTCCAAAACATTTTTGCTACGTGACGACCCATATGTTTTGAACAGCTAGTAAACTTTGTGGAAGAAAGCCACAAAGAATGACTTTATTTATTTAATTATTGGAATCAGAAGAAAGACACTATTGGGTGTTAAAGACAAATAATAAAATAATTCGATGTTCTACTTTGGTTCTTTATTTGAAATACTAATTTCAGACAAATAAACCTAAAAATAGTTAGTGTTTTCTCTGTTTTTTAATAATCATATTAGATATTTACTGAGGTACATATAGAGTTTCATGATTACCATTTGTGGCGTATATTGAAGGAGATTGAAAGCTGAAACTCTATTTTCCTTAAAATAGGAACTTACCTGTACTTTGAAGAAAACAAGTATCAGGAAATTAAAATTTAAAAGAAAGTGAAACAGATTTTTGTGTGTGTCCCAAGTCTTAGGTTTATGAAATTAAAAATATTAACATTTTCAATTAAAATCTCTGGAAAAAAAGGTTAATTTCCTGGTACTAATTTAATTTCTGATGCATAAAAATTATTTAAACTGAAATAGTTCTTATCAACAGTTGTCTTGCAGTTCGCACCACAGAATGTTAATGAAATTCTAAGGGAGTTGAGATTGATGGAAAGTTCCTTTGTCTAAATAGATTACAAATATAAAAATTATGATTGTAAAATGTATGTTAATAAAACATTTAGCTTTTAAAAGTTAAAATCAATAAATTTAGAGTGCGTTAATTTTCATTAAGTTTGAAGGCAAAATAATAAATGCATAATTTCAGTAATATGTTTTAAAAAATGGTTAGTATGCAAAATGTTAAATCAGTTTCAAGAATAGTACCATATTTAAAAAAAATAAGAAAATGGCTATTGGCCACTTTTAGAATCTTTTCATTTGGATGTTGCAGAACATTTCAGGAGAAGGGTGTGTTTTTATAATGTAGTCTTAGAATTAGAACTCATGTACTGAGCAGGGAGTTGGAATTTTTTTTATTTCTTTTTGTTTTTATTTTTTATGGTATTCTAGTTAAAACCAGTAGTTATGATAGTTGTCACAGGCCTGGAGAAGACAGTGTGTTATGAGAAAACGTTTTACATACTTATCCTTTATTGTCTTAGGAATTTGCTGAAAAGTTACTTGAAAGTATATTATTTTCCAAGATCTGCATATGCAGTGGTGTTATTTTAAACTAGCAAATAATTCTATAGAATGAGTATTCTGTATGTAAGGAATAGGAATTATTGAAAAACCTGCAGTGATTTTTAATTTTTTTTTCTCCTAATGTGTTGGAATGACTGTCATGATCATGCTGAATACACACTGTATTTATCAACAGAGAAACTTCTAAGTTTCTGTATAAATATATTTACAAACTATACATTTATAAATTTATTTGTTTGCTTATAAATTTAAACATTCAAAATCTATTGTAAGAACCACTATTTCCTCCTGAGGTTTATTAATTTATACATAATGGTTGTTTTCCTGGTTCATGATTTGGGAATTATTCTGAAGGTACAATAGAAGTATCAGATATTTTTCAATTCATGTAGCAGAGGAAATGTGATGAAATATTGTCTAAATACAGTAATACTCAATAACTGAAATAGTATTGAATTGCTACTGAGCTAGCACAGGCGATCCTAGATAACTGTGAACTGCCCTTGAAAAGATTTCACATCACAAAGAACTTTGAGGTTCATCCCTTTCTTTCCAAATTAGCATATTAAATTACACTGAAGGCTAAGTATCTCTAAAACTTTAATTTCTTTGGAATACAATGCAGGAAAATAGAATGAGATCAGACTGTAAACAGGGAAAACCTGGAACTTCTGGGTGAGGAAGATTAAGTCTTGAGAACAAAAACACTCCTTTTGTTCTTAGCAAGACATCCTTCCTTACAGTACTTCCTTTCAGTCCAGCATTCTTCAGTGATTTCTTGGATTGAAAAAGATCTTGAAAATTCTTTCTTGAAAAAGAAAATCTTTCTTTTCCTTCGCCTTTAAAGTCGGCCCATGGGTCTTCATCCTGTGACAGGCAAGCATGCTACTTTTCCTAATACATCTGTGCTCTGTGCAGCCTGCCTGTGTCACCTGGGATCCCCAGCATCAGCCAACTTGAGCTCCCTGTCATCCTTTGAAAGCTTACACTGTCACGATGTGTTTATACACAGTACTATGTAGCCTTCTGCTCTACTTTGATTATCCAGAAAGCTGTTTAGTAGAACATGCCACATACAGTATTTGCACTGAAATTTAAGAACAAATTTTTCACTTGTAACATTTGTCGTGTACCTTTTTTCCTCTCTCATTCCTGCCTGCTACAAGAACTCTGGTTAAGAAAACAAGACTTTGAAAAAGAGTAAAAAAAATGAACTTGTAACCTGTCATGCATTTTATCAAGTTACTCTTCATCTCCTTGAACTGATTCTGTGGCATCTAACAAATTCTATTACCATAATAAAAAGTTGTCATTTCTTTATTTCATTAATGTGCATTGAGGAATTTTGTACAAAAAAACCCATGGAAGTAAACCAAAAAGTCAAATTCATTTCAAGCACTATTAGGCATATTGATCCCTTTCCCACTCCCCATATTCAATGGAATGAAAAAGGTGAAAGAGATGCTGGTTTTATTTTTGATGGAATGACACAAAATGCTTAAACTCAAACTTCAGACAAGCATATTAAATTAATGATAGAAAATGTCGCTAAGTATTAGTTTCCATTATATTGACCTAAGTTTTCATCAGTCTTGGTAGAGTGAGCACAAACACCTAGTCACGGACTGAAAAGAAGTACAAAACCTGAGAACTGGAAGAGTTGGAAGATAACACTTAGAGAAACATCTCTGCAAGGGGAGATATGTGATTATTTCTGTCTCCATTACAGCGCATCTGATCGTGTAGATTTACACTATTTTAAAAGACATTCTGTATGATTTCTCTGGCAGTACATTAGTTCACACTTTAAGGTTATCACATTTGGAAAGCAGTGCATTCAACAAGTGTGTTTAATGGTCGGATATATATATGAAATATGTGGATAGCTATGATATGGGAGAATATTTAAAATTATAGATAAGTCAGAATACTTCTGCAGTTTCAAGTCCCAGAGGATGTGAAAGGACTCTAATTTTTGCCTCCACATATACAATGTTTACAGACTACTGTCTAGCTATTACAGGGACTGTTTTGTTCTCCACAGAAAACACAGTTCAAGTAACAAAACTTTGGATTAATTTAGAAGCCGGTGACATAGTTTTAATCCATCACTGTGGGACATGCTTTCATCAGAGAGAGATTAAATCCAATTTTGCCAACCTGCAAGGCAGAAATAAAAGAACACTTGTTAAAAAGTAGATCTCTGCTTATAGAGAAAGATCAGATCTTGTTACTTAGCTTAGAGTCTGGAATGTAAGCCTTGCAGCAAAGATGAAACCTGCTTAAGAACATTTTCACTAAACAGTTTTCATTGCCGTAAGTAGATTTGTTTTAAAATGAAACTGTTCCTCAGGCATGGGTGTAAGAGACTCCATGAAAGCAGCCACAATGGAACTTTAAATCAGAGATTCTTATTAAATGAGCATTAAACGAGGATGTTATTTCTCTTGGTCCTGATGTTTTTCCATGCTATTCAAAATCAATTAAGGCAGCTATATTACAATTCAAAGCAAACTAATTAAAATACTATCCTTATTCACATCCACTCCTTTCCCAAAAGTGAAACTTACCATAGAAAAATGGTAGGAAAAGGAGGAAGGAAAACAAGAAAAGAGAAAGAGAAAAGGAAAAGGAAAAAGAAGGAAAAAATCAGAAAGAAAAAAATAAAAATAATTAAAAATTATTAAAAAAAGAAATCCACAGTAGAATAATTTAGGAAAGCCACTGGGAAAACACACTAAAACCTCAGCTTACTTGTTACAATACCCTTATCCTCAGTGAGTAATACTAGTTGAAGGAAAACAAAACAGCTTAAATGATTTAAAATATTTATAAATTTCAAAGGCTTCAAAGTTAGTGGAGCTAACTAGATCATTTTCTTGTTACTTATTCTCACACAGAAATAAACTCTTTGAGTTATCCTAAAAACATTTCAGGAACAGAAGAAGAGAAAATCATCTTTGCATTTCTATTAACTTAAATTACTTTGCTATGTGCTTCAACACAAATTATAATATTTTTAGTTGGTTGTGATTCCAAATGATACTGAGGTTGGTAAGCACAGAGGCAAAATAAAAAAATATCAGAATGTGTAGAAGATTTTTTAACTATCTAAGTTAATTTATTAAAAGTAAGATGAAAAAGAAAGAAAAAAAATGAATCCTTATTAAGAAATGATCTTACTGGTAATTTAGATATGGCCTAGAGATTAAACTATGTTTTTCTGTTTCATGTGAAACAGGGTAGGGGGACAAATGCAGTCTGATTAATAAGAATGAGTAGATGGAAATTACTTTGAATTTTGTTCACTCTTCATACAGAGTTTAATGTTCCCAGAGTAGGATGGAACAAGATAATCTCTATCCTACAGTTATGCAATGAAATCTCAGGTCAAGTAAAATGAATTTTTAATTGATCTATTAACATGGGGATGAAAGCATTGAGAACAAAAGGAAATGCAATACCCATATTTAGGGACAGACAGAGAAGTATTTTTAGTGATTATTGTTACTGAGTCCTCAATTACATGAACATGTGTTGAAGGAAAAGATCATCAAATACGTTTGGTTCAAATAGAAATTAAAATCAAACCCCGTTCATCTTTGTTGGAATATAAATCATTACGCATTAAACAAAATTCTTTGAGACAGAAGTAATCTCAAACCAGTATTCAGACCTTGCCTGATGTCAAGGCTAATAATTTTTTCTGCTCATTTACAGTTTATAATGGCTTCTGATTTTCATACATACATGTTGTATGTACAGTAGACCCAGCAAATTTGCTGCTTTTAAAAGGGAACTGTCTAGATGACTATGTGTAGCTAGTGAAATTCTCAGAGAACTTAAGCCTGATCTTGTTTATGATTTTCAGTAAGGACCGTAGCACAATATGCATCACGATGCTACTGAAACCTGCATGTTACAAAAATCAGAATGCATGTTAAAGCACAGGAATATTAAAAAGAACCTTGAAGAGGAATTAGATGACCTTGGAGATTAAACTAATAGAAGTGGGATAGTCTTAATAATAGCTGTTCAAGGTCACACACTTTATTAGCTATAAGGTGAAAATTGAAAGCAACTATACAGAATAAAATATTTGGATTATCAGTTACCAAGGGGTAGGATGCAGTGTGACTTAGGTTACCTAAATATGCCTGTGTATTTTTTGGTTTTTATAGGCATGGTACATGTCTAGAGTCTTGTGGGTAATGAATATCTTGGCTTGATTCAGTTGCCCCCAAATTGACTAGGTACCTTGTACTATCGGAGATCCTGCTTGGTCTCTAGATGCCACTCCATCATGCTCTGGATCTCTCATAGGTTCTTTTAAAATCCTGTCAGCCCCATGCATCTGAAGTGGGCTAGATGTCTATGTTTAGGTGATCAAACTAACCTTTAAAAAGAAGAAGGTTTCCTATCAGTCTTGTGTCAGATTTGACAGACTACATGTTGGTCAACCTAGAGGATTGTAAATGAATTAGACAGGTATGTTTCAGTAACTGAATCCTGTCCCTAACAGCTGAAAAGGTCTGTAAGCACCAGTGACTGAGATCATTGTGTGTAGTGGAAGGAAAGAGCAAGCACACAGAAAGATACCTCCTCAGAGTAAGTTTCACGTGGACGACGATTGCAATTGTGATAGCCAGTGGAAAAGCAGAACCACTGAAAAAGCATTTGTAACAGTCTAGAATGCATGTTATATTTTGGTTCTCACACGGTTAAGAAAAAGGAAATCAAAACAGTAATAGTAAATTAGTACACGTTATTTCTTGCTATTTATTTCCAGAAGTTCTAGAAGGCTACTAGAGTGATCAAGGTAATAGACCTTACCAGGGAACACTGGCAATGTAACCATGAATTGTATTTTGTCTCTTTAAATGCATCAGAGGTAAATAGACCAAAGAGAGAAATAATCTATTTAACCAAAATACTGCAACCTAAGAAAAACTGTGCATAAGTATACCATAAATAACTATTTGCTGGAAAGAAGTGAAATTTCTGGAGCCACAAAATAAAGCAAGTATTGGAATATTAAAATAATGGGAGAGAAAAAAAGTTACTAGTTTTCAGATGCAGGTTGACTAACTTAAGAAAAGTTGACTACATTTGCAGGACTAGATGCAAAATCTTTTCAACTATATTCTGCATTGGTCTGAGACAGTCTAACACCCACTGTAAGTCGGAGAACTATTTTTTCCTTAATAGAATCATTCTGTGACTGTCTTGTATTGACTCTCTTTACAATTGCAGCAATATTAATGTAGACGTGTTAGTCAACCTTTATATTCACTTGGGATACTCATGTCTAAGAGATTTCTCTTACTGTTTTCTACCGTGTTTCCATGTTGTGGTATTTTATTTTAAAGAGCAGTCACTGGTTTCTTAAAAAATACCTACACATTACATCCAAACCTCCCTTTTTGAAGCCTTCCACTTGAACGACTTGTAGAGCAGGAGGGGATTTTGAATTAGAGCTTCTGTTTTGTCATTAGAATTTAGACAGAGCCTTTTCAGACTGTTTGTTACAGTGCATTACAGCTAGCAGAAGAGTTAGTACATAAACATTAGAAATGCTGCTTAGAAAATTGTCTTTGCACCGCTTCCTTCTGAAAGCACAGAATATACTGTTGTGTTCAGTATTTACCATAACAAAACTAATTCAAATTGACAGTTTGACAATGCTTTTGGCATACAAAGCAGATGGATTCCTAAAATAAAATGGTAAATTAAGCAATTAACATACATTTATAATTGTAATAATCTAAATGATAAAATAATTTCAAATGTGGAGAGGAATAAAAATTCTAATTTTAACAAGGTAATTTCACGCATCAGCATGTACTGGGGTAAGTCTTTTCTTGCAGTCCATATGGACAAGTAATTTATTTTGATCTCCATCCCCTAGGTTTCCACAGGCCAATTATACCAGTGTTAGGTATTTTCATTTTGATTACAAATGTCAAAAACATTCAGAATTCTGCAGTAAAGTGACAGATCAGAATGATACAGTGAGCAGACAGCTGAAGGGCCATGTGGGACAATTAGTGAATTTTTACATTATTTATCCAAATTTACAGTTTATATAATGACACGTTGTGTGTGTTTAATCTTTAAATGCATATCTTTATTGACTATGTAAGTGTAAATTTGACTTTCCTATATGTGCCTTAACAACTATATAAGCAGTATGAAATTGAGCTATTGTATAAAAAATTTAGAATAAGCTTAAGCATTCACATAACTAACAATTATATTTTGGATACATTTCCAATGGGATCTTGCACCTCAAAGTTTAGGAGCTAGCATTTATCTGTCCTTCTGTCCTTCAGAAGTTAAGGATCAATCACCTCATTCCTTCTCAGCTTCCTCTTCTGTTTCATACCTATTAGCTGCACTTTTCTCTCAAATTGTTGAACCAATTAACACAGTTAAACTCAGGCCAGTTGTTTTTAATATCTATGTAATAACAAATTGATTGCTTTTGAATGAAAAGAAAAATTGTTTTGCTTCTTCCAACTGCAAATATTCTGCATCATAAAAAATAATATCTTTCTGTACATACTTTCTCTTGATTTATAACCTCGGAGTATCATAGTCATGACAATATTACCACTCTGTTTGCTGACAAGCTTTTCTAAACTTCTAGACCAAAACCACTGAAATCTCCTTTCTTACTCTGCAATTATATTCCCCATCGTATCTTGCTTGTATGATCAAGAGCTTCAGTGATTAGTTTAGTTCTCTATAAAGAAATACTGCTTCTTATGCTGTTAATAGACAATTTTAATTTTCTAATTATATACCTGGAATGGATTGTTTTCCAATTACTACATATTCATCTATCTAAACAACTTTTCAGGTAAGAAACAAATGATGACTGATATAAACAATATACTGTGTCTTCATTTGAAGGAGTTAGAAATGGCTAACGTGCTATAATAGTTAAACAAATGTGTAGATTGTCTTTGCTTGCTGTAGTATTAAATACACATGCTACAAACTGTAGCAGTATGTGCTGCAGCATTGTATGCACATTGTATACCTATATATATACATTAAAAAAATCTGTTAAAAATTCAAAAGATATTTATTAGTCTTCACGAACTGAACTTAGCCATTAGGACATTGATGTATTAGATATGAAATTAAGCTAAATGGGTTTTGCTGCATCTTTTTCTTATGATATTGAAAAAGTTGTAGTACAATCTTTTGAAAATTGAAGTAGAAGAGCCTGTAAGCTTTAAATTGAGATTGAAGAGCCTGAAAAGTATCTACATTTCAATCACTTCTATTGCTAATTTTCCGTCTGTGTGCATAACTATTAATTTGTCAGGTATCTATGGTTGTGCAGTCCTGAGAGACAAGCTAACAGAAAATACTGATCAGATGTTTGCCCTCCTCCCAGTTTCACCCCAAAAATGACATATAAACAAAAATGAAAATGCTCTAGTAAAATTATTAATAGTACAGTGTAATTCTGTTATATGATTTCATCTTTGTTAGCATTAAAACATTCTGACATTTCCTAATTAATGTTATTATATATGCTAATCCTTGGCAAGAGGGGTCTAAAGAGCACAGCTGAGAACATTCTTTCTTGTTTGCATAATTGCTCTGAGCAGCTGTATACCTTATTTCTTCAATACAAAATGGTAAATACCAATTAAGCCAGATAAAGATTCGCTAGTGCTATTTCCAATCAGTAGACAATTGAAATTACCATACATAAAAATACATTTGTTTTCTGAAGAAGTTTGATCTAGTGTATCTCTGTCACATACACAAAGTCAAATGCATATCTTTTATACACCGTGAATTTGACAGTCTGTTTACTTTTTGTTTTGTTTTGCTATGTGGTGTCGAGACGAAATGTAAATGACATGCAGTGTAACAAAGCATCACTGTGGTTAATTTTATATTAGATATGTTTATGTATCCTCTAAGTCTATTGAACTACTTTCTGTTAAACCATGTTTAGAACATCAAGATAGGGTGAGATGAGAAATAAAGATTGCATGTTTTGTGCACAACTAAATGAAATGTTGCATGTTCTACCACCTTTTCTGGAAAAGCTGCCATGTGATGTGCAGAGACAAGGTTCCCTGTGCCAGGGAACAAACAACCTTTAACAGGATTCCTGGTTACTTTTTAACAAGCCACATTAATCAGGAAACCCCTCTATTAATACAGTTTCTGTTTGCGTGACGTGGATATGATTGTAGGGCAGCTCTGCCAGAAATGTTTCCTGCTGCTGGAAGGGGACTGGCTGCCCCCGATCACTGACGGAGGTGGCAGAGGAGCCCACTGGAGGTGGCTGCAGCCCATGCCAGGAAGGTGGCTGCAGGGGCTGCCACAGTGACACAGAAAGGGATATGCCAGCCTCAGCTTCCCCTGCTCCCCCCTTCTCCATCGCCAAGTGGCATCCTTCCTTGTTCCCATTACTGCCAACAGAACTGATTTTTGATGATTCCTCATTTAAAATACTAATTATAAAAGAAAATTGCAGTCATAATTTATGCTGATTACTTGGCAGTCCAAAAAAATGTCTTGCCCCAAAAGTTCTCAGAAATATCTCAAGCCTTCTCACCAGCTGGAAGATAAATGTGTAAACACACAGTATCCTGAGCATTAACCTACACATTTCTGAATATTTTAGGATCTATCTGTGATTTCCTTTCCCTTCATAAAGACAAAATTAACTGCCAAATAAAATGAAAAAATGCACTCTATTTCTAGCTTAGATAGAATTTGAGTGTGTTTTTTTTCTTTTTTTTGCATTGCAATCTATGTTGCATTGCCTTACTGTTCCATATGGCCTGCCTTTGGCTAGCTCTAGGAAGTGTCACAGCTTCACTCTCCATTAGTTCCATGATATCATGCTACAATAGCAGATTCTAGCTAAAATAATTCTGTATTCTTTTGTCGGGGAACATGCAAGCAAATCGATCTATTAATGTCTGACAGGAATGAAATGCTGACACGTTAGACGTCCGTATACTCTGTGTATATAGTATTCTATATATTATACATGATCTATTTAAGGCCATCCTCAGAGTAACTAAACCCAGTGTTGGATTCGTGTATATTTTATGGTAAATCACTGTGCACAGTTTGTCACTCCTCCTTCCGTTGTTGCACGTGTTCTAACAATAGCAGCCTCAGTGTCCAGACCTGCAAGATGCTGAGCACTTCCAATTCCCAGTGAAATTTGCCACTGAGAACAAGTTATATCTTTACAACTATTTACACCCTGTGGCATAAGTCACTTAGGAGCTTCACGCAGTATGTCTATGTGTATGTGCACACACAAAAAAATGCACTTGCAAAGTGCATCCCGCCCGGTGTGATACTACTTTTGCACCTTGTCCTCACTTGGCTTCTTCCTGGTGACCAGTCCCGTGGGTGCAGTGGGTCACAGGTAACACATGCCAGTAACCTAGTGATTCCATTGCCTACTAGTCATCTTTTAGATCACTAATGCAGTCTCTGAAATATTTTGAGTTTGTCAGATGCATATCCAAAGAACACAAAGCATGACTGGTTGACTTTAAGACCGTCACATCTGTTTATATTATAAAAGATGTGGGCATGTAAGTTGCGGCAGATGCTTTTATGTATCTTTTTCATATTTGCAAATTTTGTGTGTCATAAGATCATATTTTTACATAAATATTTTAATTAGATAACGTTTTCTTTCATAACCAAGTGTGATCTGCTTTCATCAGTAGTTACTGTTTTCCCCAGTGTTTGCAGCCTTCATAACATACTGTTCAACCATAAGATTTTATGTCTGTCTTAAATAAATTTTATGGATTCAGACTGAGACTTTTCCAGTGTTTCAAAACCTTTCCTACCCTGATTGTTCATGGAGCTGGGTTTTGTATAATCTTCATTAAGAGAGCAATACTTTGCCCCTTTGTGCAAATTGCTTAGGAATGGCTCTTGATTTGAAGACTCTTGATTTAAATTTAAATTTTACTTCAGAAACACAAAGTAACTCTTTTTATGATTCCTGCCTTATATTTCTGAGTTTCTTTCCCAAACAATATAGCTTGTTTAAGGGTCAATGTCTAAAAAATCACTCATCTTGCAGTAAGACCAGACTACACAAATGGATAGGTTTTAACTAAAGAAGTATTAGGTGCCAAAAATGATAAAATAAGTGTGAGGGAATAACTGAAATATTTTATTAGAAGTTAAATTAGGTGAATGTTTTTATTAATACAATGTTATATGCATGGATACATGTGTGCCTGTGTAGGTCCGGGGAAGCATACATCCATAATGAACACCTGGAATTCGTCATTTACATGCATCACTTTACCCTGGAAGTGGTAAGGTGTGATTTAAAGCCACTTTGACTTGGGTGGTGGCTTCACCTAAGAAAAGCAGCAGAGAATCAATTAAACTAATTTTTATATTAAAGGAAGTAGTTTGGATCTGTGTCATATCAAACTATAGATTATCTTTAACTAGTATGATTATCTCATTTAAAATAAATAAATAAAATGGTGTGGTATCTCATATTCCAGATCTTGTAAAAGTAAAGAACAAACCTTTGTCAGCAGAAATGCAGTAGTTACTACTGTTCAGTTTAATTTCAATAAAAATGTGTTTACATTGAATAATGATGAATGTATATCATCATAGAAGCAATGGAAAATCTGTAGCTTATGATTTCAACCAATTTCTGATCTTCACCGATTTCAATATTATTAAACGAATTTTCCTCATTCTTGGCACTCATTGTTGGCTTAGATGCTTTTTTCGACATTCATAGTAGTCTATAAAAATTCTTATATTCCATGTATTTACTTTGACAAATTCTAAGTATCAGCTAGTGCATTATGGAATGACAATAATGCCTATTATCTATCTCTATTCTTGCTCTCTTTCCACAAAGAGTATCCCATTTTGAATTTATATATTATTTTATACACATGCACAATAAAGAAACTATATATTTACAGAAGAAGGTAAAAAATTGACTGTAAGTTAATGAGAGCGAACTATTGGCTTCAATGGGATCTGTTTGTATTTATTATAATGTAATTCAAGTTAGACCAGTGATTTTGAAAATCCTGTCTTTCGGCTCTATTTATTAACATGTATACTATTTTAAAACAAGTGAAGTTCTTACCAATAAGGATATATTCTAGGTAAATGATCGTGTCTTTTATTGTTTTGGTTTTTATTTTTTTGGCTGTCACCTTCTGTGCTTTTTCCCATATATTTACCACAAATAATTTTTACATAATAAACCACTCATGAACATTTCTCCCACTTGTCAAAAAAAAATAGGAAGAATAGCACTACATTCGCCTGTACTACAGTAACAGAAGGTACGACTTAAAATGTTTTTCCAGTTCCTAATTACTGAGCTTTTGCTTTGTTACCATCTTCTGTATATTACCTGTGAACAACAGAGATTACTCTGTTTCTCTTACTACTTGCAGTGTTTCTATCAACAGTCCCAGCAAGTCATACTACTTCCTTAAATGTTTCAGTTTAGCAGTGCTCTTCTCATGATAAAGAATAGCTCTTTTTGACTTGAAAATTCTGTCCATAATTGATAACATTTATCAAGAACAGCCAGCATACCTCCAACCCTGTGGGGCTTCACCAGGGGAAAAGGACACAGTAAGTAAGTAGTAAAGCAGGTAACTGAGTAGGTTGGAGAAAAGTAAGTAGGGAGAAGACTATTGGCACAGTAAGCAGTAATTCCTGGAGTGGGAGATATGGTCCACCTTTATGTGGTTGCCTCTCTACAGCCATTACTTCCCAGTGCAAAGGTGGCTGGTGGGGTCAGCGGTCCAGGCTGCCTTATTGGGCATTATGCTGCATCCACCATGGATGGTCACTGAACACTGTGGAGCCAGCAGGCAGAGCAACACTGGCAGGATAACACTGTTGTTCACAATCTGTGTCGTGTGCCAGCTTGGGTCTATTTCTGGGTTTTTAATTTTCTTCTCAAAGTCTATTATTGAATGAAGTTGTTCTTATCTCAGTGACCATTGTCCTCATACTTTCTCATGTCAGCTACCTTCTGCAGCAATATTTTTAGCTCATAATTCTGTTTTTACTTATTTCAGGAAAGGGCAGGACATCCCCTGGGACTAGAAGTAACAGCTTCAAGTAAAGATCTATACAGACAAGGTCATATACCCTGAACAACTGTGTATAGTAGTGACAAATGTATCCATCCTGCCAAGCTCTGAACTATTCACTAACTCTTGGAATTAATTATATCCCATTAACAACAACACTGGAGAGGCATTCATCAAAACAGCTTCAGTGATACTCATTATTACAAATGTCTATTTAAGCACTCAGCTTCTCAAGTGAGATTCACAAGGCTGACTTCAAATACTTAGAATAGATTGGTAGCAAATTTTGACTTTACACTGAATCTCAGACTTGTGCTGTTCTCCAGATGTCAAAGTCAGTGAATAGGAAAGTCAAGGAACAGGAAAAGCTGGAGCTTAAACTTGTGGCTTCTACATAATTCAGTTACCTTTCATGCCTCTAGCTTGTCACCTCTGAGAAACTGAAACGCATAGCCAAAGACACTTATGTCCAGATCCAAGTGTGTTTAGCATGATCCAAGAAGGTTAATCAAAGATGTCTCTGTGCTGGATATCACTTTCTTTAGTTCAGGAGAGGCTGAACTTTGAAACAGGTGCCTAAACAGTCAGCAAGCTGGAAATAGCACAGAGCATGTCCAGTACTGTAACTTGAACTGTTGACCAGAAATTTTGTCTCAAACTGTCAACACAGAGAGTATCTCAGCTTAACGGTTCTTGAATCACTCTCCTGAATTTAAGCAACTAAAATTCCATGCAGATAAGATGTTTGGTAACTAAATGTTCAATAAGTGCTTGACTTCGATACTTAACTAAATCAAAGTGCTATACAAGATCTTGGGATATAATGCCACCTACTGGCACTTTCTTTGCTATTTATGTGTGTTGCTTAGGCTTACGAAGATCCCCTCACTTCCTGGAGTGGTTGCTGCAAGCTCTCAGGAATACCTCAAAATACTGAAAATAACACTAATAGGTTGGTTTATTTGCTCACACACAGCTGCAAGCAGGCTTGTGTTCCAGAAGGTCACAGGGCTCCCAAGGTTCCCATGTCAGCAGTGCAACACCCATGTGGAAGTCTGGATAAAGTAGAATATCTAACATTTCCCTACATGCTTAAGGATATGTAGAAACCTGAAATGAGCCCTAGATCTTCTCTGAATGTAAATGGGATCTTGAACACCTCATTACAGACCACCTGCATGCAGAAAATTACATTTAGTTACCTGAATCTCAAATTAAACAAAGGACAGTTTGTTTTCCTAACAGTTGTGTTAGAACAGCAGGGCAAATACCTCCTCTCTGTCTCCTTTCACACAGAGGAAGCCAAGATAACTAATTTTGGCAGGCATCTAGCTTTAAGATGCCTGTGATCAGCAAAAGATGAAGCTTGCTGTAGTTCAAACGTTTCTAGCATACTTAAATGTTAGAGAAAAAGAATTAATGGTATTATTATTAAAGTGCTCAATTACACAGAATAATTTAATGACAATTTACTAATACCCACTTTGGCTTCATCATTATTATTACCATAGGTATTTTGTTATTACCTTTTATTATTTTTAAATATTGGTTTATAAAGATTTTTATTATTGGTGAAATTACACTTGAAGAGGTGGAAGTGTTGCAAAAGTGTTATGTACAGGGTAAGTAGGCTGCCTGTAGCAGATACTGAGTATTTATTAATATCTATAACGATGCAGAATAAATGATCTTTGGTCTATTTATTGGGAACAAAATTACTTTAAAGTAAGTTATCTCTCTAAGACTAGGAGCATTAATTACAATTTTACAGATCTAAAAGAAAATAATTACAAGTAGATTAAGGCTATCTCTAGAATTGCCAATAGGATCTTTTGGGGGTTTACATTATAAAGTTAGACACATGCAACATATCTAAGTGATGTCTGATTTTTCTTCTACTTTGGATATTGTTGAGGATATGGGATAAAGCATCCTGATTTGGACAGTTCCTCAGCACTGTCATTAGATTGATCAGCTCCAAATTGCAATATTGGCATTTGTTTATGTGGTAAGAGAATTGCAAGTTAGAAATGTTGTTAAAATTGATGTAGTCTGTCAAAATACTTCATAAATGTAGTTAACTATATGTCTGGTTTTTTAAAAAAAATCCTTTATTTTAAAGAACTCGCTGCATTTATACTGGACTTTCCAATGGTCACTATTCACTAATATGGACAAACAACTTTTCCTGTGTCTTTGTGGTGGGTTGACCCTGGTTGGATGCCAGATGCCCACCAAGCCACTCTATCACTCCCCTCTTCAGCTGCACATGGAGTGGGGAGAAAATAAGATGGAAAAAACATCTGTGGGTCAAGATAAAGGGAGTTTAATAAAGCAAAAGCAAAGTTCATGGATGGAAGCAAAGGAAAAACAAAATACTTATTCTTTACTTCCCATCAGCAGGCGATGTCCGACCACTTCCTGGGAAGCAGAGCTTCAGTACACATAGTGGTTGCTTCTGAAGGCAAAGATTGTAGTTAACAAATGCCCCCACTTTTTCCTCCTTTCTCTCAACTTTTTATTGTTGAGCAGACATCATATGGTATGGGATATTCCTTTGGACAGTTTGGATCAGCTGTCCTGGTTGTGTCCCCTTCCAAGATCTTGCCCACCCCTAGCCTACTGGTGTGTGTGTTGGAATGCAGGAGAGACAGCCTTGATGCTGTGCCAGAACTGCTCAGTAGCAACCAAAACACTGGTATGTTTTTGACATCTTTCTAGCCACCAATACACAACACAGTTCTGTGAGGGTTGCTCTGGGGAAAAATAACTCCATCTCAGCCAGACCAAATACAGTCTTTTCCTTCCATTCATACCACTAATCCTATTGACCAAGTAGAATTTTCTGAAAAGCATCTGAGAAGGCTTATTTGTAGAAATGATCATTTTACCTACTCACACTGTATGAAGCTCTGCCAGCTCCATACTGTTACTTGTCTCAAACCTAAAAGTTATGGTTTGTATTTAGATTTATTCAGGTTTTTGAAACTGCTTATGCCAGGGGAGGTTTAGTTTGGAGATGAGGAGAAATTTCTTCTCAGAACAGGTGGTTGGGTATTGGAATGGGTTGCCCAGGGAGGTGGTGGAGTCACCGTCCCTGCGGGTGTTTAAGGAAAGGTTGGATGTGGTACTGAAGGACATGGTTTAGTGGTTAACAGCTGATGGGGGGACAGTTGGACTGGATGATCCTTGAGGTCTCTTCCAACCTTAATGATTCTATGTTTCCATGATTCTACGTATTTCATTCCTTGACTGTCTCTTACAAAATATCTAAAAAGGCTGTGGAGCAGGAACTCAAATCCTACTTCTGGCCATACTAGGTTATAAGTTTTATTTTAACCAAATAAACTTGAATTCTTCTTTACGAATTCATAAAAATTCAACAGCAAAGGTTGAAAGTGTCCTTACACCAAAACAGTTAAAGTGTTCTGGAGGAGACTGCAAATGTAGGTTTCCTTCAGGCACAAAAGGGAATTTATTCAGATTTGCAACTTCATACTGTTGTTGAATAAAAGCAGCCATGTCTTCCTCTTTACATGATTTGAAGGAAAGCTGTAGCTCTAACTGTAGTTCCTGTGCAAATAAGACCTAAATGATAGAACAACTGGCTCTTGAATTGTCACTTCATCCTGAATGATATGAATTCCAAACTGTTAATTGATTTTCAGCACTGAGGGCATGTGCAGAAGCAGAATTAATCAATTAGTTAAGGAAAACCATTTTAGCATTTCTACAGTCAGCATTAGTTTACACAGATTTTTAATATTACAGTTTGGGTACTTGATATTTAAATCCACAGAAGTCACACTTTGGGCACTTTATTCCTTTTTCTTGTTTTTTAATCAGGCTTCAAATTTATGTAGCTGTCCTACTAATGCAATCTTTCAGAAGGGAAAGTTCACCTAGGGCTTTCTAAATCTTACATGAGTATCATTACTCCTCAGCCATCCTTCCTTAGTCATGAATACGCAATTTTGCTTGAAGTTTTATGTGTCAGGACAATCATTTATTTCAACTGATGTTTTCAGTCTGGCACATTCTTCTCTGTCTTTCTTCTTGGGAAAATTAGCATAATGTCTTTGAAAGTTATCCAATAGAATCCTTAATTTATATAGTGTCTCTTCATTTTCTGTTTGGTTTTAAAAGCTTAGTTTAGTAATAGAAGCAGTATAAAATAATATAAATGTTACACATTCTCCAGTAGAATAAAACTGGTAGGATTAAATAGATATGCAATCTTTTTCATATATTTCTAACTAGCTATTATTTTTACATGTCTGCATCAATATATGAATGCAAGTAATTTTGTCTGTGTTCTGTGCCTTTTTTTATAGTTCATTCCTTTAAATAGTTATATATTGAATGAGTTTCTGTTCTAGATATAAATTATCTCTATAATATAGACAAATAAATAAATTGATACTTTTATTTGGAAACATTTGTCTTTAAACCATGGTTTGGATAATTCATTTTAATTGTGATATAATGTAAAATTGGGTTTGAACAATTTATTGCACTTATTCTAACGAATAAGCAACACTGAATTCAAATCTTTATTTTAAAAGAAAAAAACCACAAACTTGGTTCTGTGATATCTTCTTTTTCAAAAGAAAAATAGATTTCCACCCCCCCCCAAAAAAAAAACAACAAACCAAACCCAAAACAAAAACCCCAAACCCAAAGTATGTAACATGTAGAGTTCTTCACTACAAGAGCAAGGGAAAATGTAACTCACCCTTCCATTAACTCCAAGGAATACTTAAATCCAAGTTAATGCATTTTGTATTCGTGTAGTTTGAGGTTAAAGGAATGGAATGCTTTCATATAAGCAATGGCTAAGTTTGGCGAGAGAAACTCTTTAGTCTGGAAATTAAATGCCAGAGAGTAGACATAATGTATGTCCATAAAACCAGGAACTGACATAAAGATGTCAGGCAGAGGTGCTCGATATCAAAGAACATATATGGCCACCCTCTGAAATAGTGGCCATAATGCTCTTTTTGTAACGAGTCTCTTTTTCCTGACAGCATGGAGAGAACAGTACCACCTGTCCATCTGGATTTTATCATGGTTATTAGTCTTATGGTTTATGTTTAAAAAATAGCAGAATGGTAGAAGAAAGACTGATGCAGAGCTTAAGGGAAGTAGTGTCCAGCTGACTTGAAGACAGACCGTATTACAGCAGTCTTGTGAGAAATGCATAAAGATAACTCTGAGTGACAATGTATATATTTGCAAGAGAGTTATTCCTTCAAGTTATTCTATATCAGCTAGTGGATAGCATGAGAAAATAAACTGTGCCGAGAAGATGGAAATCCGACAGTGTTGACCAAAAATGTAGAATAATAATAGTATCTAAAAGTGCATCCTATGCCTACTTTTTCTACAGAAAGTAAATAGCTGGGTATGCAGCAGAAACAGTGAACAATTGTAAGACTGTATTTTAATACATTTTTTATTAAATTTTCATTTAAGTCATATTCTTTCTTTTTCCATGTTCAGAGAAGTGATTAGGTCCATGCTATTCATGGAATATAATTCCAAAATACAGGATCCTAAAGTAAGACAAGTTTCTGTAAGCTGGTATCTGCAGTAATTATAATGTTGTCTGAAAAGAAATCATCTCAGAAATTTTTACAAACACAAATGTATAACTATTTAAACATTTGTGTAAATTGGGGCTTGCCTCAGCCAAAGAAGTGGGGTTTTTTTACACTTTGATTTACTGATTTTTGTTATCACTGCTTAGATACTGAAGGTTATATTCATTTTACTCACACTGTTAATTTGTCCTGTGACTAATCGTGGAACAGTCTGAATGAGGTTAACAGAAATATCGATAACAGTGAGCATATCCATACATGATAAATATATTCTGAGTATATGGAAACTGTTCATAATTCAGAGAAATAATAATTAGGATCTAAGTTTAGGCATCTAATTTAAGTGCTTAAATTTAGAAGTTATTTTCTCTTATGCTTCCTGTATTGTTAGTACAGGGAGATTCCCAGGTTCTGAGTCACTGTCTAAAGAAGACTTGTTAAGTTAGGTGCTAAAAATAAATTAGAATAATATCTCTTTTATTTTAAAAATAACATTGAAATGTTGCATTTTAATATTTTCTAAAGTTATCTGATTCCGTTTTATGTACAAAATGGGAGAGAAATTAAGATGTCAGCTTCTGAAATCAAAATAGTTATTAAAAAACCCCCAACATCATTTTTGAACTCAAATAATTTTCAAAAACAGGAATAAAAGATGCTTTTGCATTACATTAATTTGATTTATTTGCTTTCTACTTTCCATTCTTACTCACTTTTGGTTCAGACATGACAACTTATTATTTTCCAGTGTTCATCAATGACCACATTGAGTTGGGTATTGTAATCTTACTTTGAATGACTATGGGAACTCTTAAACATATCCATCATTAATCCATTGGTTTTACATAGAATAGTAGACATACGGATATTAAAAGAAGAGTAGATCATAAATACAGTTAAAAAACCCCACAGTGCAAATATTTTAAAATTAAGCAGCTATATTTTTAAGCTACTGCATTAGATGAGAACAAAGGAAGAAAATGAAATAAATTTAAAATTTTGATTTGATGTTATTTATTGAGGGCAAGCCTTTTAGAAAGCAATAATGTAAGAAGATTATGAAAATTCCATCTATGATTAGCAAAATAATTAAACATTTAAATATAAAATAGAATTTTTTCTTTGTTACAGCTGCCTGATTTAATTGAATTTGTCAGCAATTAGTATCAGAAATATCAAGTATCAGAAATAAAAATATACCTCAAAATTCTGAAAATAAGTGCAAGTATTGTTACTTCCAATTTAAAAAGTATTTCTCATACCGAGAGGAATGCTGAATCCTGTTTCCTTTGCATTACAGATGAGTGTTCACCATAGCAACCTCAAAATGTGATCTAAGAACCATTTTAAAACTTCTCAATCATTAATCTCCTTATTCTGTATCTTTTAACTGGCAAGTATTTGACTTCACTTGAGAAAAAATGGACTTGGCTTGTGTAATAATATGTGTGCGATGACAGTAGAAAACTAGCTTGTGGAAATACAGGGTTTTAATAAAGGTCTTGATATTTACTGTTAGCAGTATCAAAATAGAGGCAAAGTGCATTTATTTTTAATCTAATACCTTCCAAGTTTCATGTCTTGATAGGACAGTGATGACGGACTGTATGTAGGACAGTTGATTAGTGAGTTCTTAACCTGTGTCAGCTTCTTCAGATTATTTGCTGCTGATGGACTGTAATTCAGAAGAATTTGTCCCAGCCATATGTCCAGGAGTAAGGGGAAAAAAAAGTTCTCCAAGGTAAAAACAAAACAGAAAACAAAACAATCAATGTTATTATAGTAAATGTCCCTTTGCAGATTGAGCACTTCCCAGAAGGGCTTTGTTTTGCACTTGCAATTCAATGTGGAAAAAGTTTATGTAAGATCTTTTCCAATGGCTTTAATAACCAATACTGAGAGGCAGAATAACTGCAGGATATTTTATGTATGTTCAATTTATTTCATGCAGACCAGAGCCATTTTATATTTTTTTGTTGTTGTTCTTAAAGGAATCTTATACATGAAAGTAAGTAAACAGATGAAGTAACCAAAAGTCAGTGAAAAGCAGCCATTATACAAACATAAAGGATAGCAAAAAATTATTGATTTCTCCAACTCATGACTGGAGTGGCTGGTTCTGACCCAGTCTCCCTGGTTTATCATGTTGCATTTCCCAGCTAGAGTATGCACTTACAGACAGTGAACCAGGATTGAATTGGAGTTGCCTGTGATGCTTTTTATCCTCCAGTGACTGCACAAACCATAGAGGCATTATATACACATCTGCACCAATTGTGTCACAGTGCAGTTAGTCCCAAAGCATTAGGTCTCTGGCTAAGATGTAAGGGAGAAGCAGAAGCTAGGGAATGTAGAGGTTGTGGGCAGCAGAAGATAAAGAGCAGGGAACAGAGTAAAGATGAATATTAGAAAATCTGCATATTCATGTGATGAAATGCAATCAGGAGCAGACTAAATTCGAAGTACTAAAGGTGAAGCAACAGCACCAAGAGACCCAGGAGCAGTGTAAAGTGTAGATATTTGTCAGCTGTTTCCAAGCTTTTATATGCTCAGGAGTTCTTCCTGTAGGCTACTAATAATCTCCAGCAGTTGTGCAAACTGAACACTTGCTGATGATTCATCAGCTGGTGACCCTTTGTGAGCCATTATCCTCAATGAAAATAGTTGCAGACACAATTACGACTCAGCTGTTGAACTGACTGCACATGAACCAATTCAGATAGCATCCTGAGATAGTAGGTTATCTTCATTGTCATAATTTGCTTAGGCTTGCCAATCTATAGCAAGGGTTTATGTATTAGCCTTGTACATGTCCTTGACACCCCATGGTATCTCAGATGGAGATACATGCCTATGTTTAATCAGCTGAATCCCACCTAAGGTGTATGCTTCAAACTGAGCTGAATCTCTTTCTAGGCTGTTTTGACTAAATCACCATTTATTAACAAGGAAGTTTAGAAGCTGGCTCACCTACATTAAGACATAGAAATTCAGGTTTCTTAATTTGAAATTAAAATCCGTCCTTAGTGTCCTTCTGTGGTACATACAGTAAATTTTGTCAGTGATTTAGGTAGTCATGATCTTTTCGCTTGAGTAGAAGTAAGCAAAACTACTTCTTCATTATGGGCTGAACTGTGAGGGAAGGATATTCCCAAAAGTGTAAAACAGGGGACATATTCTCTGTGTATGTGAATTTATGAATAAAAATAGTGAAGAGATGCTAACAAAATAGAAGGCTCAGCAGCTGCAACCAAAAATTGCAATTGAGTTGAGGATACTGAACGCTGTCAGTCTGGATGGATCTCATTGATGTTCTTTTGGTGCACTGATGTAATCGTGTGAGTCAATTATAAAATGTGTTTGGGTTTTTGCTGTGGGTTTTTGTTTCGTTTTATTTACAGTGAGCATCCAGTAAGTCTGCGCCACTGCTTGGTATTAAAGTCAGAACTGTTCAACTTTTCAGGGCTTGTGCTTACTCCTGAGGTTCAAACAATGAATGTCTTTGCATTTCTTTTTGTATTCATTGCTATGGAGCAGTTTGGATGTGTCATGGTGTATTGCCATGGAATGTAAGCCATTCCATTCCGGGTGAAAAGCTTATAGCTGCAAAGTAGTCTATGTGTGAGGGCAGGTTGAGATTTAAAATAGGGTAAGTCCAGTGACAAATACAGAACTTAGTTTGAATAATCAGAATTGTTCTGAAAACTGTACTTGCAGTAGTTGTCAGTTCTCAGAATCTAATGGATTCTGATGAATCTAATGGATTTTAAGATCCTAGTCTGTTTTGTATTGCTTTTTAAATAATTAATAGTTTACTCTCTAATGTTTTTCTGGGTTTCTGTCATTGCTACAAGTTATTGCTACATACAAAATACTCTATTCAGTAAACTATTCAAGCTTCACCGCAAAGAGCTAGATTACTGTTTAAAGGTTGTAGTATTCTGCATGCACACCTGTGGAAATATAAAGTTAATGTCTTTAAGAGTTTAAAAACCAGGAACTGAGAAAGCCAAAGACTTTAAACAGTTTAAATAAACTATTGTTGAATGTAATGAAGACACTAACTTTCATTTGTGCTGTTTAAAACATTGTATTCACTAAACTTTACTACTTTAGAAAATTATAATGACATTTCTACTTTATTCGGTTTGAGGGTTTTTTGAGCTTTAGCTTTTCTGTGTTCAAGAATGCAGATAATATTTAAAACTGCTGAAAATTATTTGTGAATTTGTTGCTGGCTTTAGTTCTCATGCCAAAGCTGTCAAACTATTTATCAAGTATTCTAAAGAGTTTGTATAAGAATATTTTTTGATGCTTTATTGGTTACTCATGAAACATTAAGAAAAATAGTAAGGTAGCTTTATGTTTGCTGGTTGTGAAGGAATGAATAGGCTGCACTGGACAAAGTATTGTCAACTGGTCAGGGGAAGTGATCCTTCCCCTCCACCCAGCAATGATCGGGCCACACCTGAAGCACTGTGTCTGGTTCAGGGCTCCTCAGTACCAGGGACACATGGACATACTGGAGAGAATCTAACAAAGAGCCACAAAGATATTTAAGGGACTGGAGCATCTCTCCTATGAGAAAAGACTGAGCACGCTGTGTATGGAATTACATGTGTAATTCTTACCTCTTTTGATTGCTATACACACACGTGTGTACATGCACGCACACACAAAACACCCTTTGTTGTTCCAGATTTATGAATGTGTAGTATATCAAATACTAAAAAGTAGACTTCATTATGGCTTGGGATTAAGCAGGCAAAAAAGGAGAAAATTCCTGCCATCCCACTTTGAAGTAATTAATCTTACATTTCCTTCACTGACAGTGGAGGATCCCTCAGAGAACAGAGATACTAGCTGTTCAAATAGCTGTCTGAATGACTATGGACAGAACTCTCCATTCACCAGATGTGGGCTCAGAGAAGAGTTGATCTAGACAATAGACATTTCGATTAGGTATCTGCACTTAGACTGAATAAATTCTTCCCTTCCCTTCCCTTCCCTTCCCTTCCCTTCCCTTCCCTTCCCTTCCCTTC
>VWZZ01002485.1:53392-211196 GCA_013399095.1 Psophia crepitans
TTCCCTTCCCTTCCCTTCCCTTATAAAAAGTGAAAATGCAACTATTTTCTCAGTTTAGCACAAAAACTACTGTTAATGATTTATGTTACCGTAGATGATTTATGTTACTTAGGAGTTGGACTCACTGCTCCTTATGGGTCCCTTCCAACTTGGGATATTCTATGATTCTACTTAGTAAGTAGATGGAAGTAATAGTAAGTAAATGGAAAAGTACATGCAACTGGAAACAATTTTGAATGCCGTGTTTGTAACTACAATTCTGCATGTGCAGGAATTATAACAGATTTATATACCCAAATAAAGCACACTGACTTTGGTAAAATAATTTACATATAAAGTTATACAATAGACTATTTTCCACATAATACATTTAGACCATTTAACGTATTTTTCATAAAAGCAAACAAGTCTTTGGTATCCAATGATATCAGCACTGTTAGAGGATAATGTGATGTGTTCTAGGTGGCCTTGCCTTGGCGGGGGGGGTTGGACTAGATGATCTTTCGAGGTCCCTTCCAACCCTTGTGATTCTGTGATTCTGTGATAATCTCAAGTAAAATCAGTGTACAGTTAAAAAGTGAAATGACTAACAGTTAGATGTTCCTGTGGATTGCCATACGGATCCATTACCAGGCACATTCTATGAAATTAAAATGGCAGTTTTTCCCATTTACTGTAATGAAATGCATCCTGAGGAGTGTTAAAAATATATGGCTTGTTATGCAATTTTTAAAAACATCATGAATAAAAATAATAACACCTGTCCTGCACAATGAAGACAAAAACTTGGAAGTTTACCATGATGAGTTCTGGCAACATTGTGTTTGCTTTCAGTGAGCCTGCACAAAAATGTTACTTTTGCAATTATCTGTACAGTATAGATATTGGATATAATTACTTGTACAAACTTTAAGATCTTCTAAGCATATATTATGAACAAAAGTTTTATTTGGCCATATCTTAAGTCAATTTTACATTTATCGTAAGTTGCAAGTGAAGGATAAATATGTTCACAGCATAAACCTTGACAAATTTAATGAAAAAAAATCAATAAATAGTTTTCACAATCCTTTCAAAGAGAGGTTTTATTTGTGAAGGTTTTGCTGGAAAGATTACTTCCGTATGAAGAGTTCATTTCATTGATGTAATTTCAGTTTTATCTTGTACTTTCATCTAGCAGAAAGCTTTCAAAAAGATGACAGTACCTTAGGGAAATCTAGTGTCATGAAGTTATTACAAGTCAAGATAATTTCTTAAGAAAAACAAGTGTGTGTGCTTATATGCTGGTAAAGAAACGGTTTAAAAGATTGGGTTTGAGTTTTCAAGCCAAATATTTTATATGTACTAATCAAATGGTTATTAAAATAAATACTTAATAATCTGGAAAGTTTTGAAATATTTAGAAAATACCCTTACACAGAAAACACATAAAGAACCTTTGCTGATCAGTAATCTGTTAAAATAAGCTAGCGTAGTTATGTATTATTTTGTTTCACTTTGGTAGACCAGAAAAATCATGTTGTATGAGACTGATAATGACAAACATCTTACAGAAATGCTATCAGTGGAAAAAGAGAAACACATATTGTGATTGCGTCTTTGTGAAGTTCAACAAAGAATGACAGGCTTGTTAATGAAAACATTAATGTTTTTTCCAGCTCTTTAAATTGCAAACTGGATTGATTTTATCCCTGTTCGAATCATTCAGACTCTACTACTACTATTAATTTTGAGTCCTAATGTAAAATGTATGGCTGAGAACTGCCAGACCAGCAAACATTTTTTATTTCCTAAATACAGGATTCGATAATTTCTATCTATATACTATAGAATTGTTTAAATGCCTCTATAATTCTTAAAACTTCTAACATAGCTGATGTCAGTTTTTTAAGCTTATGGCATTTACAGTCTGTATTCTGCCTCTCCTCTAATATAGATATTCTCTCTGGTCTACTGGGAAAAAGATTAAAAATGTTTCCTTAAAAATGCAGGAAAATATAGCATTGGTATTTTTAGAAAAAATCTGATTAATTTGAAATCTTGGTTTTATCATTCAGGCAATCTCCCATGGATTTCAGAGCTCAGTTCTGAATAATTTGTTCAGTGGAACATTTAAATTAGATTATAAAGAAGCAATAAATAAGTAAAATTTGAAATAAATAGTTAACTGTTATGGTCTAGCTCATTTTCAGGTTATTGCACGTAGCCATGTAGAAAACCTTTGACATGACTAAACCTTGATGTGTTTAGTGTTATAATTTATTAGTCACATACACAATCTATGAATGAATTATTGTGCTATTGTGTGAAAAGTAAGCTTTTGCACGAAGGGAGCAGTCACTTCAAATTCAGTATTACAACTCTCAGTTTATGTGGTGAATCTTAATTTTAGTCTGTGAATAGTCTTATTGAAACTATATTTAAATATTTTGTCTGGGTTGTCTTTTTATGTCAGTTGCTCTCAACCAATTTAGACAAAAAGAAGATACTTGTTTTGCTTTATTTATTTTTTACTCTGGATACCTTCACCTCCCCATATTTTGAGAAAACAATTTATTATTGCCTTTATGAGAAACTCTCTGTGAATATCTTAAAAGCTCTTAGTATTCGTAGGATCTTCTTGTGCTCGTTTGCTAAAATGTAATTAAAGAGAGAAGTCTACAGGTTTGATAGATTTTTTTTTTCAGATAAATCAACAACTCTGACAGAGTAAATTAGGCATCCCATCCTGGACTCCAGATATTTCAATCGGAATACTTCTGCTGTTGGTGAATGAGACTTTTCTGTCAGGAATGTAGTATGTGTAGGGCTCTAATTGATCCAGCTTCACATTAATGCATGAAACAACCCTTTGTCACTCTTCTATTCACAAGTCATACAAAGAAATATGGCAAAGCCCTCATTTCTCCTGTTTGCATTCATCTGGAAACAAAAAGGAGATAAACAATTGTGACCTTTTTTGACAGAATGCAATTTAAATAAAACCAACATGATATCCGGAATATATCAGAATTAAATGTTGTCTTCCCATATGTATTTGCAAAATAAATGTTAGAAGTGAGAGTTCTTGAGCTAAATGAAAATGCAAAGGATCACATTTTTCTTAACAAAAGGAGATTAAATAGTGCATAACTGAATCCATCACACGGCCCATTCAGTCCAATATCCTGTTTTCCATATTATTGAAGACTGTTATAGGAAAAGCCACAAAACCCCAAGTAACATGAGTATGATGAGATTACACACAACTTACCAATTTACAGAAAATAACGCTGAGAACAACACTGACAATCTCTGCGAAAGCTCTAATTTGCTATAAATAAATGTCCTAAGCAAACACAAAATAAGGCTGATCCTATTATGCATGTGAAATGAGAAAGACCATGAGAAGCATCCCATCTGTTTGCAATCATGAGCACTGTGTGCTCTCTTGAAAGCTGTGTAGCTGTTTTTTTTCCCCCAGTTCTCCTACCTGGGCATCTGACCATCCAATTTTTCCATGCTCCATTTGAGCAAGGTAACAGATGTAGTTTGTATACAGTGATAGGAAAACTATGCAAGCTCTAGTAAATTACAAAAAAAAAAGAGGTAGGTAGACCAGTTTAAACCCTGCTGTACCCTGAATCCCATCAAGTTCAGCGTTAACCCTACACTTTTCAGAAGTGTGACATCGAGGCTTCTCTCGTGGATCTGCTTTTTAGCTTGGCCTGATATCTAGTAAAGGCAGCACTTTTTTCACAGGCAAAATGATCCTTAAAACAGCATAGCTATGTTCTGACATCACTGTGCCTGATCCAATAAATCTCAAAAAAGACTCCATACTCTGGCATTTAGGTTTGCCCAGAACCTCTGATTCATTCCCATAGATCTGGACAAGCGAACTAATCAATAAACGAGGGAGCTGATTTTTACCATGTAAATAAGTGGCATCAAAGAGGGGAAAATGACATATTCATATCATGATTATACAGAAGAAGTATCTGTCAGCAGTGTGCTCATATGCATAATAATAAAAAAACCTTAGCTGCATCAAATGCAGTAAATATTAAGTGGAACATCTAATAAGATTTCACTAAACTTTTTTTCTAAGTGTAGTCTAAATGGGGCCTTGAATATTAGCATTTCTGGAACTTGGCTATACAGTGAAACATGCTAATTTTTATTTGTCTGACATATGGACCAAAACCAGTTGCATGCCAAACAGTTTTATTGGTGAGAAAAAGCACTGAATTTCAGTGCTTGATTTATGTAGATGAATTAATTTGAAATTAGAGCATAAGGCCTTCACGTATGTGAATTCAAAAGAACAAAAAGGTTATGTCCTATCTTTCATAGCTTATTTGGGGATCTGAACCTACTTATGGAAAAATTTAGTATCTAAGCCATCTGTCTTTTGTCTAAAGTGTTAAATATTTGTAGAAAATACGTAGGTTTTAAGAGAAAACAAAACAAAAACAAAAAAGCAACCAAACAAAAAAAAACCCCAAACCCAGTGGTTAAAAATTCCTAAAGTACTTGGATTCAATTGCACAATTTTTCAATGTATTCATCTCTGATTCAGGAAGGTTTCCCAGACCACAGAGTGGTTAAGACCACGAAAATCAAAGTGAAGCACGTGCTGATGCTTTCTCTGGATGATGACATTACTTACTGCATTGTAATAGTTTTATTAAGCTTCCAGTTAAGTTAAAATAAGTTAATGTTCTCTTAAAATGCTAAGTTAAATTATTGCAGAAAAAGATCTAAACTGACAGCTGATAAAATAACCACCACAAAATCCCGTCTTTCAGGTTTAAAACAATAATAATATTCAAAGCTCATGTTTGTTTACAGAGCCTTTCTTTCTTTTTTCTTTTGTTTCTCTCTCTCCCACCCCTGAATACTTGTATATGACTCATAGCATTGTAGTATTACTTAAATAATAATTATAGTATGCATGTCACCATATTCTTGGCACTGTGTAGTTTTTAAAATTGTCTCCATCTTTAATATCAAGGGAGATCCAAGGTCCAAGACTTAAAGATTCAAATATTACTAGAGATTACTGTTGATTTATTTCTATTACTCTAGTTTTTCATCATGTAAATTAAATTAGGGTCAAGTTCCTTGTGTTTGGCTAAAATGTTTCTAAATCTTGTTTTGTTCTTATTACTTCAAATGAAGGCCTTAGCTGCTTTCAGGTGTCTAATGCACAAGTTCTGAAGTGATTTCCAGCCTGACATTAAATTCCACTGCTTAGTATTCCTGTCTGTAAATCTAGATATTAAATTAATAATCTATGTCAAATGGTTTTCTTATATATGTCCCTTTTGCATCTTTTTTTCCTCATGTCCTCCCTTCCCAGTCCACCTTGATTCCTCTCTTTCTTTTCCTTTGGTCCTTTCTCTAAACATCCCATAACAAATCCGACACAAGGCCACAAACCCTTTAAAACAATCGCAAAATTGGCTTTCTCCTGCATATCATAATAAGTCTCATATCGTAATAATGCAAGCCAAACAGGCGGGGCAGAAGGTCAGGAAGTGCTCAGGCTGCCAGGAAGGCCAACTGTGTCCTGGGATGCATCAAGCACGGCATTGCCAGCAGGTCTAGGGAAGTGATTGTCCCACTCTGCACAGTGGTGGTGCAGCCTTATGTCAAGTACTGTGTGCAGTTTTGGGCACCACAGTACAAAAAGGACATAGAACTATTGGAGAGTGTCCAGAGGTGGGCAACAAAGATGGTGAAGGATCTAGAGGGGAAGACATATGAGGAGAGGCTGAAGTCCCTTGGTTTATTCAGCCTGGAGAAGAGGAGACTGAGGGGAGACCTCAGTTTACAGCTTCCTCGCGAGGGTGAGTGAAGGGGCAGGCGCTGATCTCCTCCCTCTGGTGACCAGAGGGAATGGCATGAAGCTGTGATGGGAGGTTTAGGTTAGAGATCAGCAAGAGGTTCTTCTGGTTGGGCACTGGAACAGAGTCCCCCAGGAACTGGTTCAACATCAATCTTGACTGAGTTCAAGAACCGTCTTGACAACGCTCTCAAATATATGCTCTGATTCAGCTGTTCCTGTGTGGAGCCGGGAGTTGGACTCAATGATCCTTTTGGGTCCCTTCCAACTCAAGATATTTTATGATTCTGTGATTCTATGATTCTAAGACATGTTTGACTGTCTGGGCTGCTAGTGCACATTGCTGGATCATGTTGAGTTTTTCATCCACCAACACCCTGAAGTCCTTCTCCTCAGGGCTGCTCTCAATCCATTCTCTGCCCAGCCTGTAGTTGTGCTTGGGATTTCCCTGACCCGTGTGCAAGACCTTGCACTTGGCCTCGTTGAACTCCATGAAGTTTACATGGGCCCACGTTTAAGGCCTGTCAAGGTCCCTCTGAATGACATCCCTCTGTCCAGCATGTTGACCACACCACACAGCTTGATGTTGTCAGAAAGCTTGCTGAGGGTGCACTTGATCCCACCGTCCATGTTAGTGACAAAGACATTAAACAGCACTGGTCCAAATATCGACCCCTGAGGAATACCATTCGTTACTGGTCTCCACATGGACATTGAACCATTAACCACAACTCTTTGAGTGCAACCATCCAGCCAATTTTTTATCCACTGAGTGGTCCATCCATCAGATTCATGTCTCCAATTTGGAGAAAGAGATGTCATGTGGAACAGTGTCAAAAAAGAGAGGTCACATGACTGCAGGCCTTTAAAGCAATGGAGAAGAAGTCGACATATCATGTTTTAATTATTTTTTGATACTATTTCACATGACATTTTTAAATTATACATTTTTATAACTAATAGAATTAATTTTGAACATGATTTTTTCTTCTGTCAAAAATGACATTTCCTTGACAGTATTATACATCTGTTGTAAGTCTGATACTGTTCCATATGAGTGTTGTTGACTTACACATTGGTATAGTATATACATTTATGAAATATATACCCGATACTGAGTTGCAATAAAGAGAATGAGAGAAAATTGGATGTATAGGATTTTTATAGAAGGCATATACACATGGTGATATATCTCACACGGACAGGACTCAAAAACTTTATGGTTTGCAAAAAGGTAAAAACATTATATTACAATTTAAAACAGGAATATAAGCTGCAAGAGATATCCATTGTACTAACTACTGGTGAAGGCAACAGCTGCTCATTTATATTACCTCATTTTAAGGTATCCACGAGGGCAAAGCAAAGAATACGGTCAGATTTGGGAAAACAGGACTTAAATTGCAAGGAAAGGCAAAATGAGTTTTTAGTAACCTCATGAGAAAGGCTTCTGAAAATAATGGATTTCTGCTCATCATGGTTTTTTATTTATCATGTCCAGCATGGGTAGGTGAATACATAATAGGCATAAAATTAAGGTAAAACATTAGATAAACTTTCTAATGTTTAGAAAGCAGTGAAGCAAACATAATTTCTCTAAGCAGTTGTAAAGTCTCTGTCATCATCTTTAAAATCAGCCTGAAAATTTCAGAAATGTGCACAAATTCTTGCAGTGGACTAAGGAGATGGAATAAATGATGTGTTAAGGTCAGTGCTCTGTGATTTTCAGGGCTGGAATTTAATTAAGAGCAACATTTTAGGAAGAAGATAGTGGTATATCACAATCACTTCTTTTATAACCAGTATTGGTTGTAGTGTGGTAATGATTGTTACAGAATAATAGACTGATAAAGAAATTTAGGAAGGGATCTCTGAAGGTCACTTGGTCCAGTCTCCCACTCAAAGCAGGGCTGCCTCTGAAGCTAAGTCAGGTTGCTCAATCCTTTTTTGTTGATTTTGAATATATCCAGGGGAGGAAATTCCATAGCAACTAGTTTCGATATTTAACCATCCTCATTGTGATATTTTCCTTCATAGTTGGAATTTACCTTGTGATGCAACTAGTCTGTTCAGTGCATACCTATAAGAGTCTGACTATCTTGTCTATAACCACCATGAGAAATCTGAAAACAGCAATTAGGTTTTCCCTATCACCAAAATCATATTTGACTTCTACAACGTACTGAATATCCCAAGTAAGTGAGTGCTGATGATTATCCACCAGATTTAAATTTCATTTCAATACTAAATTACAGATTACCCCATGTGTTTATTGACTGAGTTACAGAATCACAGAATCACAGAATCACAAGGGTTGGAAGGGACCTCGAAAGATCATCTAGTCCAATCCCCCCTGCCAAGGCAGGGCCACCTAGAGCACATCACTCAGGAACACATCCAGTCGGGTTTTGAATGTCTCCAGAGAAGGAGACTCCACAACCTCTCTGGGCAGCCTGTTCCAGTGCTCTGTCACCCTCACAGTGAAAAAGTTTTTAGTTATATGAACTAATATCAGGCTCAGATATGATTTATGACAAATGCTCTTCCTCCTGGACTGCAAACACAGAGCACTTTTTTCCTCTGTTATTGTCTTCCAGAGTAAAGTGGTCTCTGTTTGTAATGCTGATTAGAACAAAAGAAATTTTGGAGCAAGAAGCATGACAGCTGCAGATCTCCATTTAAGAATATGATTTATTCTTTCTAAAACTACTTCCTGTATAGCTGCATTTGATTTGAGCAGTGGTAGAACAGTCACTGTGATGGTATTGGAAGTGAGGCAATAGGTGAGAAAAGGAAATGCAATTGTCTTGCCGTAGTAGTGCTCTCTACGAGTACCTGAAAGGAAGTTGTGATGAGCTGGAAGTCAGCCTCTTCTCACAGATAACTAGCAATAGAACAAGAGGGAATAGAATAGAATAGAATAGAATAGAATAGAATAGAATAGAATAGAATAGAATAGAATAGAATAGAATAGAATAGAATAGAATAGAATAGAATAGAATAGAATAGAATAGAATAGAATAGAATAGAATAGAATAGAATAGAATAGAATAGAATAGAATAGAATAGAATAGAATAGAATAGAATAGAATAGAATAGAATAGAATAGAATAGAATAGAATAGAATAGAATAGAATAGAATAGAATAGAATAGAATAGAATAGAATAGAATAGAATAGAATAGAATAGAATAGAATAGAATAGAATAGAATAGAATAGAATAGAATAGAATAGAATAGAATAGAATAGAATAGAATAGAATAGAATAGAATAGAATAGAATAGAATAGAATAGAATAGAATAGAATAGAATAGAATAGAATAGAATAGAATAGAATAGAATAGAATAGAATAGAATAGAATAGAATAGAATAGAATAGAATAGAATAGAATAGAATAGAATAGAATAGAATAGAATAGAATAGAATAGAATAGAATAGAATAGAATAGAATAGAATAGAATAGAATAGAATAGAATAGAATAGAATAGAATAGAATAGAATAGAATCATTAAGGTTGGAAGAGACCTCAAGGATCATCCAGTTCAACCATCACCCCACCACCTATTAACCACTAAACCATGTCCCTAGGTACCGCGTCTAACCTTTCCTTAAATACCCGCAGGGACGGTGACTCCACCACCTCCCTGGGTAACCCGTTCCAATGCCCGACCACCCTTTCCCAGAAGAAATTTCTCCTCATCTCCAACCTGAACCTCCCCTGGCGCAACTTGCAGCCGTTCCCCCTAGTCCTGTCACTAGTTATCTGTGACAAGAGGCCAACCCCCAGCTCACCACAACTCCCTTTCAGGTAGTTGTAGAGGGCAACAAGGTCTCCCCTGAGCCTCCTCTTCTCCAGACTAAACAGTCCCAGTTCCTTCAGCCACTCCTCTTAAGACCTGTGCTCCAGACCCTTCACCAGTTTCGTTGCCCTTCTTTGGACACGCTCCAGGGCCTCGATGTCTTTCTTAATTTTTTATGGTACCATCCCACTCTGTGTCAACTTATGTAAATATATCAGTTTTCATTGTTTCTTTCACTTTTGGAGCTGCAAAAATGTGATTTAAAGATGCAGTATTTGTCATTTGACTGTGGGAGTGGACCTTACAGTAAGGTAGTGTTTGTATCTCATACGTAAGAAGTGGATTATATTTCTGAGAGAAAAAGAGATACCCTACCGAGATCAAATACCAGAGAATATCAATGAGATCCATGTCTCATTTTGATACACTGCACAGTAGTCTTATCAAGCAAATGTAACAGAAATAAATGGAGATTTTAGTGAGTAATTTCCCTTTCTTCTCATCTATTTATTTGTGATGATGATTTAATTGAATCAGAATGAAGTAGAATTTGCTTTAATTTTTGTGCAACATGCTGTGTTTGAAAAGCTAAAATTTATCCTCCAAGGTTGTACCCAATAACTAGCTGCCACAGATCACAGGAACAATGCTTTTCTCTGACCTCATCTAACTTCTGCATAGGAATGTATGTTCAAAGAAATGGTAAAGAAAACTTTGAATCAAGAGTCAACATGAAGACAGTAGATCTGTAATCTAGAAAGCAAGATTTGCAAAAGGTGGAAATTATATTTTTACAGTCTTACCCTCAGTTGTCCCTAAGGTAGTTTACTTCAAAGAGATGTTTGTGTTCTACAAAGACTTCTTGATTTATTGCCTTATAAAGTATAGTATGTGGTTAAAAATGTAGGATACTTTATCTGAGATCAGTCTACAAAGACTCTAGTTCAGTTCATTTTTGCATGGGGCTTGGAAACACAAAAGTGAAAGCAATTTAATGCAAAATTAGGCTGCTATTTAGAATATAGTCTCTTGTTAATAGCTTCATAAATCTTGTGCTTGACTGCAGAGCCAAAAGAGGTTTTGATACTTTCAGAAGGCTTTCATTTTACTTTCAAGCCTTTCCCTCCCCCAAAATTTCTACTGAACACAGTAATAAAAAGTCCCTGTATAGGAATTCTAGCAGCAGAATATCTAAAAAGGATTTTTTTCTTTTTTGTTCCATTAATAGATTTTTTCCCCCCTTATTTGGCACTCTTATTACCACAGATCACCTGCGGATGATATTTCTATCAGGCTGTCTGTGGGCCCTGTACACTTCTATTATAGTTTTTGATAACATCTGAGCAGTCAATATAATAACTTCAGAACCTTGAGGTTATTAAAATTCACAAGTACTGTTATGTTCTGAGTAAAATGTTGGATTTTTTTTTCTTTAAATTTTGCTGAATAATACAAACCCCACACAGACCAGTGAACAGTAAAATTTCTAAGAGGTCTTTTCTGAAATTAATTTCTTCAACATCGTATACCATACGTATACACAAGTATGCATTCAAATTTTGTTAATGTGGCACAGAGTTCCAAATCTGCCATCTTTTTTCTGCTTTTTCTTCCATAAAAAAAATAATAAAAAAAAATCACCATTTACTGTAGGGGCTTGAAGATGCAAAGTACTGTAGATCCTGTAGTATTATTATTATTCTATTATTTTGAAATCTCTTTTGTATATTGAAATCTTCTATTAAGCACTGTATTATGTAGCTGTCTTCTCTGTATAATTATATTGCAATAGCATGCTGATGCTCAAATTTTAAACTGGGTGTCCACTGCCCTAGGACTTGTACAAACATATAACACTAACTGTACAGCTTATGATATCCCAAGAGCCAAAATGGACATGGCAATATACAGATGAAAAAATGAGAGAACACGGAATATGGAAATAAAAACTACCAAGGTTTCTCGGTATTTCTTACGCATGAAAGAAATATATTTTCAAGCTGGCTGGTTTTTAGCTATGCCTTTTTACTTCCATGAACTTCATGAGTGCTTGATCGTGCTTTCATATTAAGCATATCAGGTCACATATCCTTAGCATGTTCTTTGCATATAGAACTGCTGATAACACAAAATAAATTATGGAGAAATAGTGTACAACTTTCCTTGTCCCATTTTGCACCAACTTCTTTGAAAGAAAAAGTTTAGAATCATAGAATAATAGAATAGACTCATAGAATCACTAAGGTTGGAAAGAAACTCTGAGATCATCAANATCCAATCTAAGCCTCCTCTGACACAACTTGAGGCCATTCCCTCTTGTGCTGTCGCTTGTTACCTGGGAGAAGAGACCAACAACCTCCTCACTACAACTTCCTTCCAGGTAGTTGTAGAGAGCGATCAGGTCTCCCCTCAGCCTCCTCTTCTCTAGACTAAACAAGCCCAGTTCTCTCAACCACTCCTCATAAGACTTGTTTTTCAGTCCCTTCACCAGTTTTGTTGCCCTCCTCTGGACACGCTCCAGCAGGTCAATGTCCTTCTTATACTGAGGGGCCCAAAACTGGACACAGTACTCCAAGTGTGGCCTCACCAGAGCCGAATACAGGGGGACAATCACTTCCCTACTCCTGCTGGCCAAGCCATTCCTGATGCAGGCCAGGATGCCATTGTTTTCTTGGCCACCTGGGCACACTGCTGGCTCATGTTGAGTCGGCTGTCAACCAGTATCCCCAGGTCCTTCTCTGCCACGCAGCTTTTCAGCCACTCTGCCCCAAGTCTGTAGCGCTGCCTGGGGTTGTTGTGATCAAAGTACAGGACCCAGCACTTGGCCTTGTTAAACCTCATACAGTTGGCCTCGGCTCATTGATCCAACCTGTCTTTGAAGAGCCTTCCTACCCTCGAGCAGACTGACACTGCCTTCCAATTTGGTGTCATCTGCAAACTTACTGAGGTAGGATTGCATCTTATGTTTGTTTTATGTTGAGGGTATTTTGCCTGTCATACCTCTACAATTGTAGACTCCCTTTACAAATGGAACTTTCTGATTCAACTTAGCATTATCACCTTGATGGTGTGAAAACAGGAGACTAAGTAGAAATGGGAGAAAAAAGGCTGATTGTGATATACACAAAGTGAGTAAGAAAAATAATGATGGTTTTAAAAAACTGAATAATAGAAATTGATTAGCTTTCTTTTAATATTCAAAAAATTACAAGGTAAAAAATCTGTTCTCTCAAGTTCTGTGTAACTGAGGACAAGATCCTTTCTATATTGTCCCTCCCAAAGTCATAACTCTTCAGATTGTGTATATAATTCCTACTCTATTTATATGGCAAAATCATGTGGGCTTTTAATCTTTTTGGTGTCAATGGAGTTGAAGTTAGAGAGTCTTACTGCCCTTTTAATTTTGTAAATAAAGGCGATGTAGTACTCACACCACATTATATACTGGTTATGGTTGATCTTAGTATGTAAATATTAGTATTTTGCTTCAATAAGAGGGCTTATGATTGATCATCAACAGTATTACAAACAAACACCAATTTGCTCTGACACAAAGCTAGAACTAGAAGTCTTTACCCTAAATCAAATGTTAGCAAGCTCAATTCAACTTACTAGTAAAATAAGATTAGAGCAATATCTTCCCGTTTACCAACAGTTGTACAGACACCATATATCAGTCAATAATGCTGAACAATAAAATACTATTTGAATTTATGTAATTAAATTCAACACAAATAAATTATAAGTACTTCCTTTCTGATGATTTATTCAATAGCTTAAAATGTATTTAGAGGGAAACATATTCTGTATATTGTTGAAATGACAAAATAACAATAAGAATGGTATTTTTGCATATAGTATGAGACATATTTTAAGCATGAATCCTCTCAGGCAGTGTCACCTTTCGTAAAACTTCATGACCCTCAGAAAAACACTCAAAAAATGCCATTACATTGGACAGTTCACAGAAAAATGGCAGTCAGCTGAGCTCTATTCTTATGCCTCACAAACATTGAGGGTTCTTCATCATAGTCTAAATTAAAGAAATGGGGTATCAGTATGTAATCAGAAACATTTACTATTTCAAGGTGGGGTCAGAAAGCATTAGCAGCCTCTGGGCATTTTGAGATTGCTGCATCAAAATTACAAGTTCACCGCAATAAATTCTTCCCAACCTTTTCTCAAACTCTTTGACAATATAGTTATGGAATAAATATCTGCATTCATGAGACATTTATGAGCATATACAACCCACACTCTGAGTCTTGGTTTTAAATGCATTGATGGTATTGATATGTATTCTATATACAAACCTTTATGCATGCAACTGTAGTCTAAAATGAATTAAATCCTTTTTTATTTAGCAAAGTTGAAATAACTTGTTAAGTAACCCAAGAGTTAATTCTGTATTTCTACCTGAGAAATTGCACTGCCTCTTTCCTTTATAATGATAGATACCTGAAGTTATCAAAAAGGACAAAACACATTATTATGGGTGCAATAGAACTGGCATGTCATTAAACTGCTCCTCATGGGCTAATTTGGGAACTGATTGAATAAATGCTGCAAAAATATTTTCCAGCTCAAAGGAAGGAAAGTTGATTCCACAGCTACAGTTGATGGACTCATGACTAATTGGAATAGGCAATAATGATTTTATAGACCCTACCGAGATAATAAGCAGCTTTTATATTGTCATTTTCAAGCCATGCCAATCTCCCTCTCTGCAATACTTTCCATCTGTATCAGAATGTAGACATGTTGACTGGTGAGTGCTTATCCAGTTGTTTGTAGGTTCTTTGTGCTTACTTTTGCATGAGTATTTCCACAGTATGGAAATACTGTGCTTTATGTAAAAAAAAAGGGGAGGGGGAATCACACCAACAAATGCTTCCTCAAAACTTAAGTGAAAACAATAACTTCAAAGGAAATTTATTAGGACTTTCTACCTGAAAAAGCAATTCTTTTTGTTTAGAAACCTCAGAAATGTCTTTTTTTTAAATTTATTTTTCTGAGGAAAGATAACAAATAATGTACAATTTTGATTTATTTCCTAAGGTTTATATGGGTACAAAATATCTACTTTTCATATTTCCAAACAGTAAAGATTCCCACAATAGTAAAATTTTTTTCCCATAGCTTTTTTAACACTTCAGTGACCCAAACCAATTCGCAAAAAGCATGATATTTTCTAATTACTAGTTTTATTTAGAGTGGATTTCAACTACACAGTGAAAGCAACTTTAGTATGGCATATTTCAAACAATCTTTCAGAAGATCTATGATAAGTAATCATTCATGGTAGTAATAATTTTCAAAATTATGATTGAATTTCAAATTTACCAGTAAGAACAGTTTGCTTATCAGGTGTTTTGTGGCATGATGTGAAGAATGCCACTGTGGCCATTTCCAGTGATGAGAGACCTAGTGTCCATGCTTTCAAGAGTGCTCCTGCACTTACTTACACAACTGCTTTGTGTAAAAAATACATTACACGTGATGGAGTCAAGAGTGGAACTTAATCTTCCATGATATGGAAGAGATTTTCTGTCATCTTTTTTTTTTTTTTTTTCCTTCTCCATGGAACTGTTTAAGACAACTCTTTCCTGAAATGTGGCACAAGAGGACTGCAGAGTGTCCTTCCTGTGTTAGAAGTGTGTAAACCACAGAGATAAGACACTGAACCAGTGGAGTGCATAAGTACATTGAGGTTTCTGTACCCTAAGCTAAAATAGAAAGGAGTTGTCTCCTAACTATATTTTTAACAAAAAAAACCCAAACCCAAAAACCAAAACTTTATGGTTTTTTTGGGGAGTTTAGGGGATTCTTTTGGGTGTTGGTTTGTTGGGTTTGTTTGGGTTTTTTTTTAGGGGGAGGGGTAGAGACGGGTAAAGAGATCCAACCTTTTAAACTGTTAGATAGCTTTTCAAAAGATCCAGTAGATAAATCTTCATCAAGGACTTTTGATGAAAGCACACCATGTTTATGGACCTAGAAATCTGTGAGACTTTTAAGTCAGATACTAATGGAATTGAGTGTTGCATACTGATAGTCCCAGAGCAGGGTATTCACAATCGCATCACCACTGGATGTCAAAGTTTACACATGTGCCCAGCTCAATGTGCCCCGGACCTTTCATGTATTAGGCATTTCAGGCTCAGATATGATTTATGACAAATGCTCTTCCTCCTGGACTGCAAACACAGAGCACTTTTTTCCTCTGTTATTGTCTTCCAGAGTAAAGTGGTCTCTGTTTGTAATGCTGATTAGAACAAAAGAAATTTTGGAGCAAGAAGCATGACAGCTGCAGATCTCCATTTAAGAATATGATTTATTCTTTCTAAAACTACTTCCTGTATAGCTGCATTTGATTTGAGCAGTGGTAGAACAGTCACTGTGATGGTATTGGAAGTGAGGCAATAGGTGAGAAAAGGAAATGCAATTGTCTTGCCGTAGTAGTGCTCTCTACGAGTACCTGAAAGGAAGTTGTGATGAGCTGGAAGTCAGCCTCTTCTCACAGATAACTAGCAATAGAACAAGAGGGAATGGCCACAAGTTGCTCCAGGAGAGGTTCACGTTGGAAATTAGGAGAAATTTCTTCTCAGAAAAAGCGGTCAGGCATTGGAACAGGTTGCCCAGAGAGGTGGTAGAGTCACCATCCCTGGGTGTGTTTAAGGAAAGGTTGGATGTGGTACTTAGGTACATGATTTAGAAGATAATATAGGTGGTATGGGGATAGTTGACTAGATGATCCTTGAGGTCTCTTCCAACCTTAATGATTCTATGATTTTGAACTTCCTAGCCTGCTAAACACAAATTTCGCATATAGAAATAACTGTAGTTGGAGCTAAAAAGAGTTACCTTCCATGTCATTGCCCACTCCCCTTCTGCCCCTAATATTCTGAGATAATATTTGAAACCAAGGATTATCTATTGATTGATAGAAACACCAATCAGTGGATCGATGTTCCAGTGTTACTGGTATTGTTTTGTGATTTTTTTTAAATAAAACAGCTAACCGCAGAAAGAAAAACCTATATAGTGCAGTATGGAAGAACTAAAGGCAAACAAAAATTGCTCAACAAATGAAAAGGAAATCTCATGTTTTACCCCCAAAATTTTCTTAAAGAATCTTTGAAAGAAGTTTCATTTGCTGGAAGAAAAAAATGAAGGACCCCATGTGGCCCTTCTTTCTATTAAGGAAGGCAGGACCGGGTGAGGAAATCATGTATTATTGTTACTATTTTGACAGGCCTTTTCATTTAAAATACTTATAAATAAGAAATATATAAATACTCAATTCAAATTAGTTTGGAGTGAAGTATTTAAATAAAGTCATACGGTGACAAACTGCTGAGCATTATGTTACTATGGGCTACAATGCCTCTTAATCAAATTATTTTCTCCTGAGGCCAGCTATAACTTCTGCAGGAAAGGCAATTTAAGAATGCAGCTTGAGTTTTTGATGATTTCAGAACACTTTCAAACCACAAGGGAATAGGATTGCATATCTTATTTGAAAACTTGTGGAAGCTGCCTGATTGCTAAGAATTAATATATCTTATTTTTTTTCTTTGTGATGACTTTAAAAATCAGGAATTGCTTCTAGTTCTTTTAGAATAAAAAAGGCAATTTAGGAAGCAAAGGTACCAGTCATAACACCTGTGTTCATTTTTACATGAAAAATTGATGTATTTTTGTAGGGATTGTCACAGAAGTCTCTCAAAATCTTTGCATGACTTTTTTAATAAAGACATTGTAATCATTTCCACTTTATTAAAATTGAAAGTTTAAATTTAATTACTTTGACATATTAAGAAGTGAAATAAATGAGTAGCTATATATAGCTATACATATTCTCTCAAAGTAAATGGATCTATAAATATGTTTAAGCACCTTCTAATTATTTAAAAATAGAAATGACAAATCTTCCTCTTGCTTCCTAGAGTATAAGGGTAATAGTTAATTAGTCTACAGGTTAGCTGCACAAGTTCCTTAGAGTAGGATTTGGCAAGAGATTAAAGCACCTGAACTGAAATATCTATATGTTAATGTCTACATGTGGAAGGTGTCTGTGCTCTTATTAGGTCAATAACAGTGCCAGCCAATACACTAAATTTAGCCTAGAAATGCATTTAGCTGATCAGCCAGCCAGTAGCAATGCAATTCACTTGCTTAAGCATTTCCCGGGGTATCTGAAAATGGAACTGTCTGATATGTCAAAAGACCTGTTGAAAGTCACTCCGTTTTGGAGCAGTAGATGCATTAACTGAGTGAAGCAGCTATGCTGCCTGCATACACATGTAATTGAGGTGTCTTGGTCTCCTCTTGGTCTTCACCCCAGGGCTGGGGCTGAATTCAGCAGTTCAGTTGCTTGAATCTGAGTGTTGAGAGCCATTTGAGGGATCCTAGGGTATACAGACAGCTCTAACACATGCTTGGCAAACTTGAGTCATAAAACCTACAGAAAATGATTCCTGCAATGAGAAGCAAACTGTTTTAAGGCATCTAAGTGTCACTATATTAATGTGTTTAAATAATAAATTCAAGCTTCGAGTCCTTAGAACTCAATCTAGCTGCCATGTAATAGTGGCACTTGACATCGGCAGAAGCCTGAGTGAGGCTGTCAGAGATCACAGATGACCTAGGGACTTCTGAATCAGCAGCTAAATTCCCTGCTGGGTGGGATATCTCAAATGACCCTACACACCCAGGTATGACCAATTGAATCACAACCTGCTTGTCCCTAATAGGTCCAAAATTACATCTGTGGGTATACTTCCTCTGCCACTGTTCACTTGCTCAAGGTCTACAAAGGACCAAGAGTATGCACAACGTCATGCAGGACATGATTATCCGTATTTCTGAATTTCTGAAGAGCTATATTACATTCTAAGTTCTTGAAAAGCTGTATGCTTTGTGCAGCTCTCAGTGTGTGTCTATTGAGTTTGGCTGAGATGGAGTTAATCTTCCACACAGAACAGCTATTTACAGAGAAGTGTTCTCACGTGATGAAAGAATAAGAAAAAAGACACTTGCCAGATGCTAAATGTAAAGAGTTTCTAAACATTTTTTTTCAGCTGAAGCATTTTCTAATATTAATGAAATATTTTAATTTGATGGAGAAAATTTTTTCTTACAGCCAAGTAGCTAATTATTTCCAGAGCACTTTATGTCACATTTTGTTTTCCATCTGTTTCTTGGTTTACGTGGGTGGTAGTTGTCCGAATATTTCACAGATTTAAACAAACAGCTTAAACTCCTTTAAAAATTAGCATTTAATACCAAATGGGCCAGTCTGCATTTTCTGTGCACTGGCTGAAGTGAAAACAATTTTCCCTTGAGAACTGTTTTTAATAAAGAAGGAAATAACATAAAGCAGTCAGTAACTGCATATAGAAACAATTCACAACTATGGATAGAATGGGTTAACAGGAAAATAATATGAAGATTTCTTTATACGTTCAAATGCATAAACTTAAAACCATTTTGCCTTCTACATTGTCTAGTAGAAAGTAACAGTACTCATGTTAGACCCCAGTAGACGGGTCTGAATGGTACCATGGTTAAAGCAGACACACCTGGTTTGGAAATTATTCAGTGTCTTTAAATAAACAAGTGGATTATATCAGGAACTGGGGAGGGGAGGGAGGAAAGCCTTCAAATAGTGCTCTATATTGATGTGGTTGAAGTGTTTGAACCATGGTTTCTATTATTTATTCGTCAACCTTTCTCCTACATTTCTCCTGCCACCCCAAAAGAGGATATTATGCAAGGCTAGGGGACCCTAAACAGCCATTTTTCCTTTCCTACTGCAGCTGAACAGCAGCTCCCAGACATTTGCAATGTAGGGGGCAAAAATGGTTGCTCTGTCACTTCAGAACTCTTCGGAGAGAAAGGGAGGAGCTCGATGGCCTTTCCTTAGAGTTTACAGAAATTGCCATATTCCTAACTCTAGGTCTAGATTGTTCAGGAAAAGGGATTGAGAATAAGCAAAAAACCTGCAGGTGTCAAATTTCTTGTCCAGCACTGACAAAGCTGAATGTGACTGTATGTTTTGGGCTAGCTGTCATATGGTGTAACATCAGTGTCTGTTTCTTCCTTTTTTTCCCTGTTTTGCTGAGGATGTTTGGGTTAAAAAGCCCCGGCTACTAAGGGTATCTTTATGCCTGGGAATCTCTAACACATGGTGTGTAGACAGTTGTGGGTTTGTTGTTGCTGTTCTCATTGTTGCTGTTCTCATTGTTTTCATCATTGTCCCTGCTCCTTCCTTTTTGCAGGAAAGAGAAGATGTTATTTGGTCTACAGGCCAAATGGAAAAGTCCTACAGTCTGGCACAATAGGTTTAGGGTTTAGGCACACCTATGTTTAATCCCAGTTCCCAGTGGTTTGCAGTCTTGAATTTCTTTGATGTCAATACTTGTTTACATAACTCAAGATAGAGTTGCAGTATTTCCTACTAAGTATTCCTATAGGTTTTGTTGATGGTTCTTCACATTTAAAAATATATTTATGCTTGTGCTTACAATATCCCTGTCACACGAGCCTTTTAAAAAATTTCTTCTTTCTTTCAATACCTGCTCAGCACACTGAAATTACAATTTAGAATCCATGTTGGTTCACTTCATCAAAAGCATAATCACCAGGTAAAAAAAGCTATCAGTACAAATTCTGCAGTCAGTTGGCCAGTAAGTTGCTGGAGATCATCTCTCTTTGATCCCGCAGATTTAATGTCACAAACTGTCTGCTACTACTACACAGGAAAAGTACATTACATTGCACTCTTTCCAGGAAGGATTGCCTTTTCTGAGATGATGTGCCTAAATCCAGGTGGGAACCAAAAGCTACATGCTGAGTCAGGAGCCACTGAGAAGTAAAGTGGGAAACACTGTGGGAGAGAAAGCCTTTAAAATAGCCTGTTAGTTGGCTGCTCTGCGCAGCACAGCCAGAAGGCTCGCCATTTCCCATCACAAACTGGAGCTTTTTTCTGAGTATGAGCGCTTCAGCCCTTCCTGTCCTTTTCTTGTTTGATTGTTATTATCTCAGTTTCGCTACTTTTCAAAGATACAGGTTACTTAATTTACTTTCTTTACCAGAGGGGAATGAGACTCACAGTCCCCTTCTTTCAGCAGTGTGAATCAGCTTCTGGTAGACTGCAGATCACTGTCACAGGTTGAGTTCTTATTGATAACAACATTCACTTCACTAAGGAGACCTGGAGGCTTCTACCTAGAAAATAGGTGAATTACACTTCTATATAAAGTCAATTATATTAATTTAAAGGTATATTTTATAAATATATTTTATATAAAAGTATTATAAATGTACATCTAGAATATATTAATAAATGTTTAAAATTCTATGTATTATCTTTGTTATATTGCCACATGAATTCAGAAATAGTATCTTCAAAAAGCTTTCTCTTCTTCTGTAATCTTTCTTACTATTTCTTTTTTTTGCCGATGTAGCAAGTCCTATCTGTTACTCTGAGGACTCTTACAGTTTTGGCATGTTCATTCCTTATAGACACTTCCTCATCTAAAACTACTCATATGGAATTTTATTTTTGCTCATATATCTGGTATCTCCAGGTTGGCATACCATTTTTTTCTTTGGAAGTCCCTGTTTGCTTCACTTGAGTGCTTCTGTTTTGAATCACATTTCTGCTTCCTTTTCTAATTGGCTAAAGAACATGAGAAAACTATACCCAGATTTAAAATTACCTATAATAAATTTACAGCTTATGCAGCCCTGGTTCGCAGAAACTATCTATTTAAAACCACCTAGCAGTTGTTCTCATTTCTTTTTCTTTATCCTTAAAGATCAGCTGACTAATATCTATCTGCTTCTGTTTGGCTTCTTCCAAACCTAGTAACAACAACATACAAATCTTTTTCCTTATCTTTATTGGCTCCTTTTCACTGAATAACATTTTGTTCCTTTTCATTGAATAAAGTTTGTCAGAGGTTAACATAGTTCTTTAAGCACTAGGAAAAGTGTTAAATATTTGACTAAATCTTACACTTTTAACTTTGAATAATTTTTACAAAAATGAATGTAACAAATTACAGTGAAAGTTATCTTCTGAAATTATACTATATGTGAATACATTCAACTGGTGTCTATTAACATCAATGAAACATGAATAACGTTTTGTTTGGTTTCGTTGTTTATTACACGAGAAGAATCTAGGTGCGGTGGTAACTCACTGACAGGACCCAAAAATGAATGGATTCTCTGACATCCCAAATCTGAGTTGCAAGATCAAGAGTGTGTGTGTGTGTTCATGTTTTCCTTCATTTTCATGAATGCTAGTGTGTGTTTCCTTTCAATGAGACAATCTTGCTGTAAAGGGAACTATCCTCCACAATTTTTCATGTGTGGGTGACAAGGTATTTCTCCAGGGTTAGATGTTTAATACAAAGTAATGGTAAGGGAAATATGTTTGCAATTATAGTAAAATGCATTATTTGTAGTATAATTTCCAGGAGAAACATACCATACTGTAATGCTGCATTTTTAATACAAATGGAAAAAACAAATTCTAGGAATAACTTATATTACCATAATGATTTTGCCATTTTGTTAACACATTGTAATTTCAGGTTCCATAAGTACAATGTTGTACATAAAATTTTATTCCTGAATATGTAGAATAATTTTTGTTATAACCTGATAAAATAAATAACAAACATAACATTGTTCTATTCCTTTCTATACAGAGGCTCCATAGACTTTCGTTGTACTAACCTAGTCATTAGTTGAATCATTTTGAAAGTGCCACTAAATTCTTTGGATTTTTTGGCGTATTGTATGTATTAACCATAAATATCTGCATTTCAAAAATTACCTTTTCATTTTTTGTTTCTTTGCTTTTTAAATGAATAGGAGGCAGAAAAGAAAGAATGAGACAGTAAATTACATGTACAGCTCTATTAATTCTTTTACAGTATTAAACTTTTAATGCAGAAATGAAACAATTTTTGAATATCAAATCATTAAATGTTTTGCTTATTTCAGCTTGAGAACCTGAATATTGCATCAAGCTTACAGTCAGGATAAGAGTACACAATTAAAATTATGAACGCAAGATTGTTACTGCTGGAAATGTAAAAAAACCCAGGGTTTCATCTCTTAGTACATCATAATTTAGCACCTCTGAAATTATTTTATAGAGACGTATTATATGAAAAAATAAAATACTAGACATTATGTCACTGCATTTAAAAAAGGGGATATGTAGGACAACTGAGATTTCTGATGGAGCCTGGAATTTCATTCTAGTAGGTGATTATAGTTAAAAACCTAGGTCATATTTAGCACAAGGACTAAGTGCCACAGTTAATTTTCCACTAAATTTGGATCAAACAAACCACAACCAAGATTACCTTTCACAGTTGTAAAGGCATGGAAGCTTTCTGAAGCTGCTTATATGAGCAATTCCTGAGTGTTATCCCTCATGGAATGTGTGCTGTTTATTCAGGGACACTTCTGCAGCAAGAGACTTTTATGTAAACATAAACATTGTATTTAAAATGTATTTTTAAATAATTAAAGGAAAAAATATGTCTCAAAGTATATGACTTAAAAAGTTCATTCAGAGGTTTTAGACTGTGACAGCTGGTCATGCTTTCAGATAATTTTAGAGCAGAAGTAGTTAGTTAATCCAGAAAACAACATGATGTCATTATTATGATGATCTATATTTCCTGGAGTCATCAGATTCATATTACTGAAGAGTTTGCTTTACAAAAAACATACCAAAATAGAAAACCTAAGTGAAATAATTCTATTGATGTTTTCCTAAGAAGCAATAAGAATATTGAAAGTAAATGATATTTTTTTTTCAAGATAATGTTATTTTAACTAGATGTAGAAATTTTTACATTCATTATTCACATTATTATCAATAGAATTTACTTAATAGAACTCTTGGCTATATTAATAAGAAAGTGTAAATTTCAGACAATTTGCTTGCCTGGTTTAAACTTATCACAGGTGAACTGTAAACCTCCTATACTATTTATTAGGTTTTTAAAGCTGAGTTGAAAATTTCATGGGCAAAAATGAAAATACTGTTGGAACACCTTCCCATTACATTATTTAGGATTTGGACTTTTTGTTCAAAGTTAAATCATATGAGCAAATGTTAAAACAAAAATAGTAAACAGTTATGCACATCTGTTAAAGCTAATATGGTCACTGATACTACAACACATGGGTAAACTGTTCATAGGTACAAACTAAAAAGCATCAAGTCTGCCTAGAAGTACTATCATCCTTTTCTGCATCAGTCTTTGTCATTCATTACACATGTGCAGTTTACTCAGTCCCTAAATCTATTGGAATAAACGCAAAAGCCTGATCAGAGTGATCATTATTCATAATCAAATGCATTTATGTTGCATGGTTTGTTTTTGTTACACATATATCAATTCTTTTACTGAAAATAATAATAAAAGGAAAGGTCTGAGATAACAAATGATTTTGTGAGACTATACATTGAAGAATTAATCAGCAAGCAGTGCCCTTTTGAAAGTAATCATAAACATTTTGAAAAAAATTCAGTCTGACATTCCATTGTTCCAGATTATTTGTAATGCAAGCAATTTTATAATCTTCATTACGTTTTTAAGTTACTAGAGCCTCTTGCACAGTCTGCAAATATCCAATTCAAATTCCATTTATTGAGGAAAATGTCCTGTTGCAAAACACAAGGACTAATGGATTGAACTACTTTCTTCTGGATTGATCTGTCCCCAAGGACATCACCAAAAAGAATTAAATCTCTTTTAAGTGAAAAGCACCATGCACATACATCACCTTTCTGCATTCTTCCTCTTTGCATCTGAAATGGTTGGTTGGTAATAGGTAAGGTGCTTTATCATGATCCTTAGCACTTGGGAAATGGTCCAGTGTAAGTTCAATCTCAGTGAATTATTAAAGGCATTTTAGGTTTTGTGAACTTGATAATGGTATTTTTTTAGTGTTCATTACCACTGCAATTTAATATTACTGCAGAAATTAAGAGACTAGTAGTGTGGTATCATCTTTGGAATGTAATTTACAATCAAGAAAGATAACAAATCCACACTTTACTGGTGTGTCAGCAGTGTTTTGTAAAATGTACTTAAATAAGCCAATTAAACTACGTAAGACCTCTTGTAGCATTGTAATCTTTCACGCACTAAAGAGTGGTTCATCTAATGAACCACTGAAATATTCTGTAGAATAAACTCTGAACTGCTGATCTTATTTAAAATGGAAATATAGTTGTTTCCAGAAAGAAATACCTGCAAAAATAATCGTGCTAAAATTGAGTTTTAGTATTACTTGTGAGTTTTAGCATTACAGTGAGTTAGACAGTCTGCTAACTTGCATTATGTTTAATTGATATATAGTTTATTCAGAAAATATATGATCAGACTGAAAAAAAAATCATCAGACAGCCATTCAATAGTAGAGAAGTAAATGTTTAGTGGTATGGGAGACAACTGTTCTTGTATCAAAATAGTATATTGAAAGAGCAGTGTCAGGCATTAACTGAAATTTACGTGGGCTGGTACAGTATTGTGTAATAGTATCTTTGTTGAAGTTACTGTCGTCACCTTTAGCAGAAACTTGAAACTTTACTGTGAAGAAGAATGAGTACAAAAATAGAATATGAAGTACTTCAGCAGTACTTTAGCACTTCATTTTAGCGCTCTGAAAATTTAACTAAGGGAAAAAAAAAAATCCTTCTTCTACCTTTAGATGTCACTTAGGACACACTGAACATTTGTTGAATCCCAGTAGCCCACCCAGAACAGGTGCAAGCGGTGTTCGACAAGGTGCTTCCACTCACTTGGCTGCTTGTTCTTCTTGCAACGTGCTGGCATATATAGTGAACAGGTGATTTGGAGTTGTCATTAATTCATACTCTAGATATATCCACCTTCTTCTCTAAAAAATCTTCAGAGATTAGAGCTGTAGACCTCTTTGAATAAATAAATCTGTTTACAAATTCATTCCTTCCAACATAGCATTTTCATGAAGCTTTTGCTGTCAGACTGTCCTGACTTTCATTAGATTTCCAGCTTTCAACTGCACATGTTTAGACTATAATTATTACAGTTGAAGACATAGTTTGTTTTTTAAATTGTATACTGTTCTTGATAACCAAATCTTATTTAGACAGTTAAATGCAACAGCTGATGCCTTGTGTATTTGTGGTAGTTCCCTTTAGCTTTGCTTACTGTCAAGATATACAAAGCTATTTCCCTTTGCATTATTTTGCCTACTGAGAATTTCTCGAAGTCTTACTAGAATTGTGAGGATTTTTTTCATGAACTGTTTATTTTTTTCTATCTGGGAAGTCTTCTGTTTTGTTATTGTTGTTGTTTTGTGTTGGAAGAGTTGATGTTGTGTCTGCCTGTCTAAAGGAATACCCATGATACAGAAAATACAAAAAAAACCCCGAAGAAAATGTATCCATGTTGGACAATGATGCTTGCATTAAATGGTTGTCATCTCATAATATTTTGAAATATCCTGCACTGAATCCTGATAAAATCTGACAAATTCTTTCATGAAAATCTATGGTGAATATATGTTGCCATTCGGGTTTCTTTCAAAATGACTATTCTTATAATAAAAATCTTTTCAATAAGTAATCTTCAGAGTAAAATTCTACTTCTTTGTTCCTTTAACTTATGATGCAGAAGGTACCCCCAAATATGAAATAAGTATAACATACCAATTTTTCCTAATGCATGAGTCAACAATGTCTGCTATTTTTCCACTGTTCTGAAGGCCTTTTGTGGTTCTGTATTTGTCAAAACAAAATAGATGTGTTTTTAGATGTTTTCAGCACAGATCTCCAGTAGTTTAGCCTTGCAGTCTGCAGCTTTAGAATTGTTCTTTAATTTCATTGTCATAGATGTCTATTGGTATATATTTATGTAATTGTCATTCACATGTGTTAAAGCCTGTCTTAAAGTAACTGGCTGTCAATGAAAAATAATCTTTTTTTGTTTCAGAAGTCATAATTAACTCTGCCATCTCTGGTGTTCCTGAATATTTTATGTACATTTTGTTTTACATTGTTTTTTTTGTCAGCTCCTCTCTATCAATGTTCATGTTCTCCAAGGATTTCGAGTTTTTATTTACTGTGTTCTTTCATCACTTGTGCAGCTTTTGTCATTGCATCTGCTACTGTAAGGTCCTGGGAACCCATCTTTGTGGGTTTTTTTTTTCCAGATTGTAATCTGTTCCCTACCCTCCAGTCTATTCTTTCCACTTAAATTTAAAACTCCCCCCAGCATGACTCACAGGATCAATCAGAAACTCTAGTTATGTCCCTATCCACACCGAGTTGCATTCCTTCATCCAAACCAGAAAAAATTGTTTTTCCTTTTCCCTTTCACAATGTTTTTTTTTTTCCTTTTCCCTTTCTCAATGTTTTCAGTGACCTGAGAGTTTGGGGGGAATTTTTTTTCCCCTAGGGTTTTTTAATGCCCTCCTAACCTTCCTTTAGGATTCTTAAAAGCCATCTTAAACATGTTGGAACTCTCCTTTAATTACCATTACTTCTCAGCTATTGCTTTCTATCTGTAATGGATACCTCTATGCCACAAAATATACCACATGCCATTTGGTCACAGTTTCTGCTGTGGTAGCAATACCATTTTTATTTCACAGAAGACAGAAATTGGAATGATGTTATTTGTGGTGAAATATTTTGCATGGGACAGGCAGGTTTCTCCCAGCCTGAGCTGAGCCACAGCCTAATGTATTACATGACAGTGGTACATATCAAAACTAATTTCACTCTCTAAGGAAAAAAAAAAAAGTTTGAAAATGATTAAGAGCTGTTTTTTCTTCTCTCCATGCTGGTGGTTGGTAGAGCTTTTCACAGGTGAAGGAAAAATTTCACAGGGAAGGAAAAAAAGAAAAGTAAATCAGAAAGGTTCATGATAGTATTATACCCAATATGTAAAGTAATTACTTTAACAAGCTAATTAACTTCAATGGACTGTCCCACTATTCCCTTGTCTCCTTTACTGACCTGACTATTGAAGCTTTCTGTAAACTTAGCTTTATATTTACATAGCTACAAATAATTTGATTTGAGGTTGCTATTGTTGGTTAATTTAGAACCTAAACCTGGTTTAATAGTTAGGAATTATAATGAAACATTCAGGGTGGCAGGCAGTAGAGAAGGATACATAATTCATAGTTGTTTTTTTCCTGCAGTGAAGAAATAAGGAAATACATGAAACTACTCAGATGAATATGAGGTGTTTGGTGAAGAAGAGTAGACAGTGGGGAGCAATTGAATATCTAGGTTAAGATTTCAGCAGTGATAAGGAAAACAATGGCAGCAAAAGGTACAATAGCATACTTTTGCATACTGCTGTGACTTTTAAAACAGTCTGCAGATTTTACTTAATCGAATTTTATTGGTATTTCATAGGAGTTAGGAAACTAAGGACTCCTTTGATAAACCTATTATTTTTATGAGATACAATACCAATGCTCTTGCAGAGTTAAGCTTCAGATTGGAAGTGAATAAATAACATACAAACTTCAAATTCTTGAGAATGCACTGGATGCAGCCTGGATCAGAGTGAAGGGTAACTCCACACTAAAGATCTTTAGTATCTTGATTCTTCAAAAAAATACATCTGAAATAATTTATCTTGAGACAAGAAGTATTAGTCATATGTGCCAGCAATTAAGAAAGAAAAAAACCTCTTGCATATATTTTGCTAAACACCATCTATATACCATAAAATCTGTTTTTAATAATACATGTATGACTTCTACAATATAGATGTAATTTTTAGAATTCTGTATTTTCTCTTAGAATTAGGCAGGTTTACTTGTGCTAGGAAAGTAAATTGGCTGAGTGTAGTCTGTCCAATGTAGACAATAATCCTATAAGACAATAAGTATGGAGAGCTTCAAAATACTTGAAAAAATTATAAAACAGCATGTCAGCAATTGAAAATAGCAGGTTTGATATCTAGCTAAGTTATTCATTGGTCTAGCTTAAAAGTTGTGCCTCTTCACCACAGTAAAAATACCTATGTCACAGTTTTCGTTGTTGCTAATACTTTCTTTCTTGCCAGAAGACATGTGGCTCTTAGAAAGATAAGCAAAACTTTGCTACTTTCACTGGGATCCACTAAAAGTGCTTGGGAGCAGGCATGATTCAGGCAGTATTGCTTATCAAACTCCATGCTCACATATCACAGACCAAGAGTGGTTGCCTAAACAAGCAAGAATACCATGGCTTAAATTTAAAAAAAACCCAACCAAACACATTTACTATTGCAAAAGAACACAGAAGCAACTTACCTCCTGGTGGAAGTGGTGGTGTTGTATATTGTTACTGAGACAAGAATCTAGGTCATGATAGTTATATCATTTAGCAGTAAGGAAATTGAGTAATTCAGTGCCCAAATTTCAAAATAAATAGACATTCACCTGACTTCCAGAATATGCATTATTATAAGCAGCTATTATGTGTGTGCACTCTGATAAGAATTTGGCGGAAGTTTTCTTTCCCCACCCCATTATTCACTCAACTATTTCATTACAAGTACTTTTGTATCGGCATTAGGAATAGACCACCAGAAGTTAACGCTACTTTAATTATGTCTAGAATAAGAATGCTTATGACACCTCTTTGGAAAACATCTCTTATTAAGCTTTATTTTTTGCCCCAATTTTCTCTGGCTTTTTCATTTTTTTCTGTGGCCACATTTATTTTATTTTTTATTTAAAAAAAAAAAACCACAAAAACTTTTGTGAAGCTGTGGTACCTAACGTCAATTCCTATTAGGTGTAGTGATCGCATGGTACTTCTTTAGTTATTTTCTGGTAAATACCAAACAGTATTTAGGGGGGAACACCAAGTTTTCTGTTTGCTTCTAACTAGTATCTAAAATTGCTGTGTACAGACAAACAAGGAAAAAAAATAGTTAAGAATATATTACTAGATTGAGTTGTTCCCCACTACCTTTATTATTGGGGGAAAACTCTGTGGGTCAGGTGGAAATAAAGTTACATATTGCCACTTAAAAATAGCCTAAACAAGAAGTCCAGGCTTTTACTTAATGATACAACTGTAAGTACCAAATAATATAGGCAATGTAAGGAAAAGATGTTAAAAATATAGGTAAGTCAACTTACTTGGCAAGTTATACTAAGTATGTAAACATTTGCCTCAGCTCTATATCAAGATATGTTTTAGAACAGGAAAATCTTTAAACTTAAAGGTTAATCCAAATATCAACAAAACCAAGGGTAATTTTACGACTGGAGAGTATCGATGAAACACATACCGTCACTGAAATGAGTAAATACAGTGTTATTTGTCTAACTCAGAGCTTAACATACTTAGGAAAAAAAGTGACAGAGCTGCACAAAGCTTCCATCCTAAGGGAAAACAAACTTTTTAGTAATACTAAGGACACAGTTTGGACATATCTGTAGGGCTATATCCACATAATAAATGACGGATTGGTTTGCTTATTTGTTTGTTTGTTTCTGATGTTACCACACTAAGATACTAAGACAACTGTTTGTTTGTTTTAATATTATCATTGCTTGGCTGCAGTCAAGCCAGTGTTTCATCCAAGTAGTACATTTGCTGATCACACCCAAAATTTCAAATTCTGTTACCCAAATTCTGGATCTAAGTCCACATGAAATACAAAATGCTTTGACTTTCAAAGATGCTAAGAGGGAGCATCTCGGTGACCACCTTGTTTTACACAGTGTGCAGACAGAACATTAAAATATAATACAAAACAAACAAAAAATCTATTTTTGTTGTTCTCAAACAGAAACATTTAATAGTCCTTTTTATACATATGAAGAAACTCATAACGCCAGATAGAGCTAACATTGCAAGCTCACTGCATGTGGAATTCCTATAGACTTCATTGGGAATTAGTATAGGTAAAGGATTTCCTGAACTGATCCTAATTTATTACTAATCAGTCCATAAAAATTCATCTGAAATTACCTCGACTTTTTATTTTGATAACATGCTTCTTAACATTCCCATATTAAACACAGAAATGCACCTGGAAATATACTATTATTTGTAGTAGCTCTATCAAGAAGGGCTCAATTGAGATATCTTTTCTCATTTTAATGAAATGTCTATTTTTCCTTAAATAGAATAATAATGGTCTAACACTAATATAGTATATCATGGTCTAAAAGCAAGTTAATATTTCTATTAGGAGTGAGTTATATACATGAGTCATTTTTGATACAGAATACTTTTATTCTAATTGTACTTCTGTAGGAAGAAAGACAAATAAATTATCTTTCACAAAGCCATTTTCAAAAAGACAAGTGTTAAAAGATAAAATATATGAGAAAATGAAGGTTAAAATAGGAAAATACTGTATAGATATGCCGATTAAATTAAGTTTCAGTGAGTAGGGGGTTTGTTTTGGGGTTTTTTGTTTGTTTTTATTTTATTTTTATTTTCAAGTGAACTGAAAAGAAAGATTTTAATTTAGATTTAATTAAATCTCATATAGCGTTCAGTGATGACTGAGACTAATTCTGGTCTGTGCTGTAGACTGATCCTATTGATCATGGTGCTTGTTCACTGCTGAACTGTTGGTCAGGCTCTTGCACTAAGATAGGTTAGTCATGGGATTATGCTGCTTCTGGAGAAGAGGTATAAAGTAATTTTTCAAGTATAATACATCTATTTTTTTAATGTAGAAAAGTGGATGTGCATGCACATATCTGTAGTGCAAACCTGAAAGACCTGATTCTGGCTAGAAGTGTCAGAGGATCACTGGGCACAGTTGGGGTTTTATTGCTTTATAATTTCTGTGAGCACTAGTCAAGCTGTGACCTTCTTTTAGACTGGAAAGGATTTCTTCCTGTGCTGTCAAAATGAGTCAAGATGATAGCATTCTATAAATACATACATGTATGTGCATACAATCTTCCCCAAAACAGGTAAGAACTAGGTTATCCAGGAAATTTTTCTAGACTGAAGTTCTTGTGATGCAGTACATGATACATCTCTAGTAGCAATATATGCTTTATAGGAAATACATATATCTTGTAACGCCTATATCTAAAAGGGTAACAGGAATTATGCTCCTGAGGCATCTTCCTTGCTACGATGGAGAGGTAATGACTAATTTTTCCTTAAATACTATGACAGAATGATTCTGTGAGAGAACATACTGTCTATGAAGTTGGCATGAAGTGGTGTTGAAAGGGGTATGTACAGCAGCCCTCACAAAAAGTTACTGCAAGTATCAGAGTTGGTGAGCAATAGAAAGATTTCTGTTTCCTACTTACTGATATATTTGTCTCTGGTTTTTAGCTAATATTCCAAAATAAATGTATAATCAACATAGGAAACAACTGAAATCCTTCTGATCTTTCTACCTCACTGACTTAATATACTTTGGATACAGATCCATGATATCTCTTATCTGCCCTTCGTATGGACTGCGATTCTTGCATTTCGGTTGTATAGCATGCCCTTTTTATGTTCACTCCCACGGCACCCATACCCTGGTGAGCAAGACATCCTGTAGCCTTTGGAAATTGTTCAAGAACTGTAGGTTGAGGAGGATTGCAGCTTTTGTTTTTAGAAGCTCTAGATGATCATGTATAAAGTTAGTTGCTACTGCTTACTCCATTGTCTTTTATATATGAAGTCTCAGTAAAGTACACTGGATTCTGAACGGACAAAGACCCCTGAAGATTTTTCTACTCTCAGCTGTAGGTAAGACCTTAGACCTAGATTTGTATTGCTTTATTCAGGTTTATAATTAGGCACATGAAATGGAATGATAAAACCTAGCATATGTCTAGTTTCCAGAAGTCGTCTCCGAGTCAGGCTCTTCAGATCCAAGGAGGTACAAAGTCAGATGGACTCCCATGCCTTGGACTATCTGTGATTATTGAATGTAGAGGCTTTTTAATAATGAACTCTTTTCATACTCTTGTCACACCTGTCACTTATTGGCACTTATTGTTTGTAAACTCTAGGAAATATAGATATATTTATGGGAAAATGAAAGTGCATAATATGTAGGCAAAACATACTTCACTGATGAATAAAAACATGCTAGATGTATTACATTGGAGCATTATAAAATGTCACTGTGCACAGTTCAGTTAATCTGTCTGATTATATGAATAAGGACTGAATTATATTTATGAAATTTCCTTATCCTGGTAATTTTATCCGCTATTTTCATTAGATGAGTACTGGGGTTTTTTTTCATGGAATCTTAGTAAACTCCATAAATCTAAGATAAGTGTTTAAAAATACATATGTTTTGAGAGATACTATTATGAAACAGAAATATAATCTCATAAATATTTTAGGAGGGAATATACTTTTTTTTTGTTCAGAGAGTAAGTTATACTGTGTACAGTTGTATCCTTGGAAGACCTGAAATGCTGTCTATTAGCAACTCCTATCCCTACACCCTCAGAGTGCATCTGGAAAACAATGATTTATGTTCTTCCACCAGATATTATTTAGCTCTATTGTAAGATAACAGAATTTCATTGATTTATGGTCTGAGAGAACCATAATAAAGGAATCCTAAAAGAAGACAGAGAAACAATTAGGAGGTTTTTCTTATTTTTTATTATTGAACATGTCAGATAGATTGATCCTAAACTCATTCCTCATAGTCACTGCAGAAAGACACTGTCTAGAAGAGCTCTTAAAAATATTCTCATATTCATCCCTCAGAGACTGTTGCTTAAATGCCCCCATATACGGACCGAGCTTTTTAAATACAGAAATCTGTGGGATTTTTTCTTAGTCAGAAGATACAGTGGCTTCTGCAAATGAAAATCTAAGAAAAAAAAATCGTGAAGTATTTCTTCCAATGACTTTTTTTTCAATTAGTTTATTTCCTTGATTTCTGTTTTCCATTAGTCATTTTATAACAAAACCAAATGGGACACCAGAAGTCTTTCACTCAAGAAAAAAAATAATTAAAATCATACAATTTAAAATACATAATGGAGAACAGTTAAAGTAACGAAATTAAATTAGTTACACTGAATGGAAAAACATTTTTCAATTCATTATATTTGTATATTCATTTTAGGTTATTTTGAAAATCTTACAGTAGCAACTACATATGTAGAGGCATTATAGAGTATTAGACAATAACTTTTTCATCACAGAAGTATAGTAGGTACCTGAGGTACTTAAAATTTCTCTTCCTATCTGCTATAGATATTATTTTTATGTAATTCAGATGAGTTCTTCAGACCATTTATGTCTGAAAATACAGAAAAGTATGTCCAAGTGTTTGTATTTTCCTTAGCTGTTGTGACTAAAAGTGAACAATTTGGAGAGATTAGCATGTGCGTGAAAATTGGCAATTGCACTGGCAAGGAACAAATATTTCATAATAAGATTGATGGTTGCTGACCATTGATTTGAACATCTGCTTTATCTGCTTCTCGCAGATAACTAGTGACAGGACAAGGGGAAATGGCTGCAAGTTGCGCCAGGGGAGGTTCAGATTGGAGATTAGGAGAAATTTCTTCTGTGAAAGGGTGGTTGGGCATTGGAACAGGTTCCCCAGGGAGGTGGTGGAGTCACCGTCCCTGCGGGTGTTTAAGGAAAGGTTAGACATGGTACTGAAGGACATGGTTTAGTGGGTAATAGGTGGTGGGGGGACGGTTGGACTGGATGATCCTTGAGGTCTCTTCCAACCTTAATGATTCTATTCTATTCTATTGTATATCTTAATGCTATAGTAAGGGGTAATAATAACTGAAAGTTAAAGGAAAACAATAAATTAGTGCCGTGGTTCGGCCCCAGCCGGCAGCCGAGCCCCACGCAGCCGCTCGCTCACCGCCCCGGCAGCAAAACACGGGGCAGAATGAGGCAACAAAAGGGCAAATGGCTTCGAGTTGAGATAACGACCGTTTAATGGGCCGACAAAGGGAGAGGGGAAATGACAATAGGGCTGCAATAATTATCCCGGGATGTAAACAGCCGCGATAACAAACGCAGTACTTTACCGACCGAGGAACCGACAGACCAGACGGACCAGAGGCACAGCCCGCAGCGAGACCGTCCCGGAGCAGCCCCGGGCCCCTCCCGGCCAGTCCCTTTATAGGGGCGTGACGTCACGTGGTGTGGAATAGCGGCTGGCCCGGCCCGGCTCACCTGGCCCGGGCCTGAGCATTAACCCCGGCCTGGCCAGAGCCAGGACAATTAGAAACTACTTTTTAGATGAGAATTTCTAAATTTTAGTGATGAAATTAAAATTTCCCTATATGGTACACAAGAGAACTTCTTAAAGGATTAATAGGAAAACAGTAAAAAACCTCCAGTTTTCAGTACGTTAACAAAAATATGCATGTGGATAATGGCAGAATGAAAACTATAGCTGCAGTGCTCCTGAACAGAGTACTATGTGTGCTCCAAGGTCTGTATTTTAACATTGCAGCTATTAATAATTACATTCAACTAGGGAAGAATTTTTAAAGCAGAATTTTCTCTCTGAAGTGTGCAATTATAGGTGGCAACAAAAAAGCCCACAATTTAGTTTTATATTTGTTCAATTGTGAGATTGTTTTAAATTTTCATTTCCCTTTAGGACAGCTGCCATACAAACTTTAGGACCCTACACTCATGTTCACTAGCTTTGGACAGAAAAACTCCTTGAAAGCAGTGGAAGAGTGGCTTGCAATACTCAGGCCCTCCTGGGTTGAATATCACTGTACTGAACAATAAAATCTAATTGATTGCTGTGTCCTAGAACTTAATGTTCCACTTCTGCTGGACAATGAAAGCCATATAATGGAAAAAACCTAGATATATAAGGAATTATTGTTCTTTTATTCATCAGCTTGAGAGCAGTAATAATCTTCCAGAGGAAGAATATTCTATTCGGAGTTCCATGGAATACTGTCCTTATGATGTTTGTCAAATATCAGAGCAATAACAAAGAAAAATATTTACTAACACTGTTGAATCAATAAACCAAGATGCTCTTAATAAAGCTTTTACAAACACCAGTTAAAAAAAAAAAAATAAATCTTGCCTTTGGCTTTAACCTCCAGCCAAATGCAAAGTATGTGCAAGTATAATTTCCAGCATGAGTTACAACCAAATGCACAAAAGAGGCTGGAGACTTCTGTGCACAGAATTAGAATAATTAGAAAGTGTGACGAGAGTTGTCTGTAGAAAATAAATTTTGGAGTTATCTCATGTCCTGTGAGCTGAATTATAATAACATTTATATGCCTTGGATGATGCTCAGGTGTTGATATTTACTGATCTGGCCACCCTACCTCTTGCATTTCTAAGGTGAGATTAATCTCAAACTAAATACAAAAGATAATTAGCTAGTGTTTAAAATACCTCAGATGATACACACTCCCAAAATACTTCCTCTCCATTGACTATATAGGGAACCTAACCCAACTGGAGACCACTGCACTGCCAAAAGCTGAAATTAGATAAGGTGAAGCCCATCTTTTTTTCCTCATTCCACCAGCCCAAAGTGCTTCTGAACATGCATGTAAACTTCTGCTGAGAAAACATAAGAAACTTAAGCTATATCTTGGGAGGGTATACTATGAATAATTTTGAATAATTTTTGGAAAATAAATATCAAATTTCTGCTTAAATTTCCATTTTAAGCTATTTAACTGTGGCCTTGTCGCTTCAAACTTTGTTCGATGGGGAAAACATAAAACATTAAGTAATTTTATATTAAATTATAATAATTTAGATTTAAATAGATCAGTCATCAACACATTTCAATGTAACAGTTAATAAGTGACATAAGAAGGGAATGAGTAACATTTTACCAGACTCTAAAAATGTTCTGTAACTACTTAATCAAATTTTCAAAATTCATTATTACACAAAAAAGTAGTCTTTTTATTTTTCTCTTTTTAATCCTTACATATAAACACATATCCAAAATGTTTACCAGGCAATGTTTGTTTATAATATAATGAAGTTAGTAATGACCTTAATGAATGTAATAACTACACAGTGGCTCCATCTAATACAATAATGGGACATAGTCTTCTATTTAATGTTTGGTTATTTCACTTTGAAGAGGAACTTTCACAGCATGCTTTCATCTATTAATGTTTAAACCTTATATTGTTAATATGTAGTAAAAAGAAAATAAAAATGTAGCATTCTTAGACTACTCAATTAAAGAATCTGAATCATTGAAATTTACAGTCTCTTGTTAAGACTTTATTCTTGCGCTTATTCCCTTACTCATCTATATTTATTTTTCTTTCTTTCACCTTTTTATACTCACAAGTTTTGGGTTTGTTTGTTTGTTTGTTTGTTTGTTTGTTTGTTTGTTTGTTTCATTCATTCATTCATTCATTCATTCATTCATTCATTCATTCATTCATTCATTTTCTTAGGTCCAGACAAAAATACCTTGATATAATAATAATAATTCTGTGGCAAATTCTTTGTGGCCCCTTAGGAATTAAGATGTTTGTAATTTTTTTCCTGTACAGCAAGAGCCTCCTGGATCACTCTTAGTCATGAGTTTTCCTGACTCACCTGAAAGCTACTCTATCAGTCTCATTCAGCTTCCCAGGGACATTCCCTGTTATCCTGAACAATTCTCAGGAGAGTATCTAGGGGTGCTATAAGACTTACTAAGGGGCTAAGGGGCTCATATAGACTTCAGCTCACATAGACTTCAGCAAAGCCTTTGACACGGTCTCCCACAGAATTCTCCTGGAGAAGCTGGCAGCCCATGGCCTGGACAGGTACACTCTTCACTGGGTTCATAACTGGCTGGATGGCCGGGCCCAGAGAGTGGTGGTGAATGGAGTGAAATCCAGCTGGCGACCGGTTGTGAGTGGTGTTCCCCAGGGGTCGGTGCTGGGGCCCAGGGAGGTGGTGGAGTCACCGTCCCTGCAGGTATTTAAGGAAAGGTACTGAAGGACATGGTTTAGTGGTTAACAGGTGCAGGGGGGGATGGGACACGGTTGGACTGGATGATCCTTGAGGTCTCTTCCAACCTTAATGATTCTATTCTATTCTATGTCTTTATACTATTAGGGTGAAAAAGAGACCACCCAAAAACTTATCTACCCTTTTGAATTCATTCTTATCCCAAGCAATATTAAGGTATAATGCAAATTAAAGTATTTATTCACAGCACCCAGAATAAAAACCATTTAAACATGGTTATGGGAACAGGTGAAGGAGAGAAAAATCATCCTTGATCTAATTACTTTAAATGAGAAAATGAGAAACATCTCACCATCCCCTTCTCTCTCCCTTTCCCCTTCTGAACCCTTTCCTAGTAGATTATGTTAGCGGTTATAAATAGTTTCTTATTTTAAATTACACATGAAGAAGAGATGACAAAGTTTTTCTGTGAAACTTTTATTTAGTTATTATATGGGAGATAGTCTGGCCTCTCTTATCAAGAAAAAAAAAGTCTTGTTTCACTTCATTGGTAATGCAAATAGTCTTGTTGTTAGACCAGCTGTCTGCTCTTACATATTGTTAAGTTGTCCCCTAACTTGTATTGAGCTATAAATTCTTCCTTCCCCCAGTGGTGACCTGCAGCTCCAGCTCCACATCATGCAGTGAGTTGCCATTTCACTTTACTTCCCTGTGCTCCTGACTGACACTGAATTTGTGCCAGCTCTGATTTTTGTCTTTCTTTTCCATGAGCAGTTTAATGGCACACAGATGTCCCAGCTGGAGGAAAAGGGGAGGGGTGGGCGAGAAAAAAAAAGAAAAATATAATCCTGTGTGATTTTAATGAACTCAACCAGATCACAGAAATTCCAGTAAGAATAAAAGTCGATGTATTTGAGGAGGGGCAATATAGAAGCAAGGGATTGAGGAAGGAGTAGTAAATGCAGGAGGAAGAACAGAAGAGAGCATCACACTTCCTTCAGTCAACAGCCATTTCTTAGAGCATCTCATCTCTGTGTGAAACTGCAGCCACAGTATGAACGTTTCAAAGTCACATGTGCCCTTTAATGCAGTTTATACATTTACAAACATAGTCTATACATTGGCAAACATGGGACAAACACAGCTTATTACTTGCTCTTGATTGATACCAGATACAGTCTTGGCTATCCTGGTATTACAATGAGTTTGAGGTAAAGGACCTCTAACATCCTTTTTTAACATATCTATGTCAAATACAGTTATTTCTATAGATACATAGAGAATATATATAATACACATACAGAGAACATATATACATATGCACACACATTGTCTTCATGTATTTGCTGCAGCCAACATACTTCACCCCTTTGTAATCTATGGCCTGTTATTTTCTCCAGCAACAAGAGATGATCCTTGGAAGTTCTTGTTTTGACATATATCTGCACAGATTCTTGTATAAATATTTTAGCTGAAAGGATTTCAGAATAAAAGTTAGTTTCAAATTGAAAATTAGGGCACAATGTTTTCTCTTTTCAGTACCTAACCCAGAGACCTATTATGAAAACGCAGTAAATATTTTACAATATTTTTTTATTTTATATTTTTTACATCATTAAAAATAGAAATACTTTTATGGTCTAAATGAATGTAGAAATAGCAGAAGTATTCAAAAGTGATGCACAATGAGTTTTGTTGGAAGGCTTCTGTGTATTTTTTCAATCTGAACTAGTCCTTGTACAGTTTATATTTACAAATCTCATTTTATTTTGTTTACACTTGATTCAATTAATTTTATTTATTATTTGACTATACTTTGGGACAAGTAATATGAATTAAACTACATATAGATGTTTGACTGAATCCAAAATAGGAAAAATAGCTAAATTAGAAGGATAAGGGTAAATAAGTTGACCAAAAAAAACCCCTCCAAAACCCACTGATTTCGTATATAGTAATTCTTTCCTGCATTTTTGATTTCATGAAAGTGATGTGTTAATATTTTTCTGTAAGTATAGATTATCTTTTGGTGATATTCAAAACAATGTCAAGAACCCTATAAAGGAAACAAGTTTTGGTTTATTTGTGCAGACAAAACCAAAAAAAATTATTTTCTTATAAAATCCACAATCAAAGCCAAAATTGTTCTTCTCTAGATAATTGTTTTAATAAAATGTAAAGTAGTGTTGCTGTACCTGAATTTGAGTTAAACAAGATTTTATAACTACTGGAAATTTTTAGCTAAAGAAAAAATATTTTACTGACAAACCAGTTAGTAATAATTTTAGTAAAACCTGTAAAAATCTCTTGATAATGCAGTAGAGACTTCAAAGGACATTATGCTTCTATATCTGACATACTACACATAAAGAAAATGTTACTCCTGTAAGATTATATGAAAACAAATGCCTTATTTTTTGTATAATTAGTAGATTAGTGTCTGTGTGAGGAAATTATGAAATAAGAATCAAAATTAAAACATCACTTGAAGTAGTAAAACATGGAAAAGTTTATCTACTCCTCACAATAATCAGCTGTAGGAGAGCCTCCTCTGCTATCTCTGATCCTGCTGCAGCCAGGCTGCCTCCAGATCTAGGAGAGTAGCCAAGACGGTTTAACTATCAATTATAATTTCTTGTGAGAAAGAGTATTTATCAGCAGAGGTGTAGTATGATACTAATATAATTATAAAGCTCTCAAAACTTGGCTCTTTAGTTCTTTGTGATACTGTAACAGGCAGCACATTGAGGAATTCTCTGGAAGTCTACCTTGTTCCATAGAGCACGGTGCAACATCTAGTATGCATGAATGAGAGATTTGAGATTCCCCATACAGTCTTCATCCTGAGCCCTCAGGTAAAGGCATAGTTATACAATGTTATTTGAAAAATTATGTTCTGTTTCAGTTTTTCCCATGAGCTTGCTCTTTAATAGGTCACTGAATGATTGATACTCACTGATGAAGAAGTATTTTATATTTCCTTTAATCCCTGTTCAGTGCATGGCCTCAAATACTATTTAGCACAGAGCATTCAAACCCTCTCACTTGTTCAAGTGATAACCAATTTTTACTCCTTGATATTATAAGCTAAGAGGCATCAGTAGTGGAGATGAAAACTCAACACTTCTGCAAACCAGATTGAGTATTTCCAAAGAATGCATGGCGTTAAAATCAGCTTCAAAAAATCATTAGCCTTTTCAGAGCAGAGGCAGAACTCAAACAGAACTGAAGAATTCAATTTCTTTTGTATTACTCCTCAAATAATAAGTATCTTCAGTTAAAAAAGATGTGAGAAAGACCTCCAATATTCTTTTTAGACAGCACTGGAGAAATCCTCAATAAAGACCGAAGCATAAAAGATTCTAAGGAGAACTTTGATATTAAGAAATGTGGTTCTTTACCTCATCTGAATAATTTCTGTCTGATATAAAGGAGTTCCAAGTCTTCATCTGATTTTAAAGTTAATATCTAATCTGAGCTATAAATTATTTCTATTCACAACCAACATGAATTAATAATGTATGTGTCCACTTGAAGTAGAGGGAACATTATTGACACTTGCTTTTAGATCAATGTAATGGCATGGTTAAGCCTTGCCTGTCAGTGTTTCCTGAACACCTCAGAAGAGGTGATCACATTCACAATGTCTGTTGGGACAGTGTAGTTTAGACTAATGCCTACATTGTGCCCAGGAAAGATTAAGGAAGCACTAGTTAGTCATGGACAGAAGAGTTTAATGATGAGTGTGTTGAAACTCTGCAACAGATTGTCCAGAGAAGTTTTGTATGCCCCCTCCCTGGAAGTGGAGGGTTGGAACTGGATGACATTTAAAGGTCCCTTCCAACCCAAACAGTTCTGTGATCGAGTCTATGATCTGTTGTTGCTGTTACCTTTAACAGTGTAGATTCTCAAGCAGAAACTTGAGAAAGTTTCTGAGTGGCAGAAACTTGCCACTCTTCAATTTATTAGTACGGACGTAACCAAACCGCTTGTGTTCCATGAATATTCAATTAATATCAAAAGTTAGCCCATAACAGTAAAGGCTGAGTCAGAAGCAGCACACTGCACTAATTCCAGCACACAGAGAGCATAGGGGCACTTAGCCAGAAATTGTGGTATGTGATACACCTCTCAACTGGTAGAGCTCAAATGAAACATTCGTTTTCTTCCTGCAGCCTCAGAAGAAGCACTGTGTTGTTCTCTGTAGGGTTGGGAGGGATCATTCTGTCTTTTATTAGTTGAGTAGTGGTGTCCAGCCTCTCTATTGGTGAACTCAAATAGATGACTTAAAAGCCCTTCACCGGCCATGGAGTTGCATTCTGTGTACCGTAAAAATTAATGACTATGTGTTTTAGGGACCTCTCCCCTAGAATTTGTATATTTTACATTGTATATAATATTCAGCTTTGTGGGACTGAAAGCGAACTTTCCTTGACAGTGCTGGTTTTTACTTTTCTCCAAGGAGCAAACCTGTAATATTATTAAAACTTTCATTCCATTTGACATTTGCTGTCTGATGGAGATATTATATTTGAGTCCTGTTCCCTGATAAGTAAGATGCAGAAATATGCAAGAAGGAAACAAATCAGTTTACTTTCAGCAGGAACAGTGCAGACCTTTCTTTTTCACACACAGCTCAGGTTGCCTGTCCTTCAGAAATTACAGTTAAATCATCAGTTAACATGTAAGGAGCAATTTTACACTGTATCCACAAACTTTTAGATCTGCCATTACTGGAAACTCCAATGTTGTTCATGGGAAGCTCCACCTGCGCACGATGAATGCCACAGAGTGAAGTACTTCATACAGGGGCACCCCCTTTGGTGTACAGGTGTGGGCCACAGAATTGCGGTCTGACCCCCATTCAGATTTTTTTGCCATTTTTGAATTTGTGTACTACAGTGAAAAAGTTTTGAATACTTGTCATGGTTTAACCTCAGCCAACAGGTGAGCACAATGCAGCTGCTCGCTCATTCCCCCCCATCAGAAGAATGAAAGAGAAAACTCGTGGGTTCAGATACAAGGGTTTAATAAGTGAAGCAAAAGCCGCGTGCCCAAGCAAAGCAAGACAAGGAGTTCATTCCCTACTCCCCACGGCAGGCAGGGGTTCAGCCATCCCCAGGACAGCAGGGCTCCATCACGCATAATGGTTACTTGGGAAGACAAACGCCATCACTCCGAACGCCGCTGCCCCCCCTTCCTCTTCCCCCAGCCCCTTATAAACCGAGCATGACGCCATACGGTATGGAATGTCCCTTTGGTCAGTTGGGGTCAGCTGCCCTGCCTGTCCCCTCCCAACTCCCCGCACACCCCCAGCCATCCCGCCGGCGGGGCGGTGCGAGAAGCAGCAAAGGCCTTGGCTCTGTGCCAGCACCGCTCAGCAACAGCAAAACCATCTCTGCACTATCAGCGCTGCTTCCAGCACAGACCCAAAACACAGCCCCATACTGGCTGCTGAGAAGAAAATTAACTCTCTCTCAGCTGAAACCAGGACAACACTACAGATAACAACATGTGTAATACACTGGTTATAAGCTTACTGCACAAACCAGCCTTACAACTACGTTAGCCACTAAGTCATATTTTACTTTCTCATTTTCTTCAGCTAAAACACAAACAGCATTGCTGGTAAAGAGCTGTCTAGTACGTAGTAACACAGAAATCACACAGCTAAATTAAACCTCTGAAAAAAAAATCAGTTGTTTAAAATACTCTGTGTGTCATGATATATTATCCTTATTTTTCTTAGGGTAATGGGAAGATTTGAGATTATTTAGCTGTATCTTGTAGAGTTCACACAGATCTGAAAATATTTGTGTCTTGTGTGTCTGGGAAATAGCTGTTTATTAGAAATACAGATAATGAAAGATCTGTTTTGAATATGCTTTTATTAATAGTTACTCTGTTATTACTTTACTCTTTTATTAATACACAATTTAATTTATATAACAGTTTAATATTTCAGCCAGGAGTTTTGCGAACTTTGAAACTCAGAACTCTAGATATGCCAGATAGAATGTTACAACATCTGTATTTCCTTTAAAACAGAAAGCCAACCCCCAAAACACTATTTCTGGGAGATAAGTTTGGGTATTTGAATATATGAGTCATCAGTTCAGTGATATGAACTGCAGCCTGTATGTAATAAAAACTTTTGGATTTAGCATAACAAATTAAATAAATATTCTTGGTATTCCACATATGGTTTTATTTTTTGTTTTCCTTATAATTATCTCACAGTAGTTTCTGTGAGATAGGTACACACAAATTCTAAGTTGCTTTGAAATAGCAAACACCAGTTCATATAAGCACTTAGAGGGCCTGATCTAAGTATTTTTTAAAATACACTATGCTCTAAGATGGTCCAGAGAGTGTATGGAAGAGTATGTAGAGTATAGAAGTCCATTTGACTGAGATGTAGAAACATATACAAGGCTGAATGTTTTGACCAACACCTGTAAGCACTATTAAATGCCAGTCCCAATATTTTGAAGTGTATAAATCCTCCTTTAAACAATCTACCATTCTTTTCAATCAAAGCTGTTAAAATAATGTAAGTAGAATTTTGTTCTTCTTTATTTTTTTAACAGCTAGATGAAGAAAATGAGACTATAAATAAGAACAAAAATTTATCTGATTTAGTTTATATGTCTGAATGAAGAAAAAAAAAGTTTTATTAAGAATTTATATATTTCAGTGTGTTAGTCTTACGCCATTACAGAAAGAAAAGGGATTCGGCCGTGGCTCTGAATAGGCTACTCCAGATGGGATACTAATATGATGGGTTTCTTAGTAATCTAAGATATTTAACACAACTTTGAAATTGTATATTGCAATGAAAAAGGTGTCTGTATCACTATATTGATTCATTTCAGAGACACAAAATTTAATTTCATTTTTGGGGGGTGATAATTTTTTTGGCTCTGATAATATGTATTATGTCTACTCTAGTATTGACAAATATAACCTCACACAAGTTATTCTAAGCTGAGAATTTCTTATATTGATCAGTTTGGATTTTGTTTCAAATAATCAACATTTTTGAAAGGGAAAAACTACATTAGTTGTAGTTCTCCAGAGTTATTCAGAAAGAAAAAAAAAAAGTCTAAATCTGAAACTTGGAGTACAGTCGTATGAAAAAAAAGCCACCTGGTAAACTAAGACAAGAATTTACAGCATATGAAGTACTCTGTGGTAACTACTTGAGCATTTTCACCTTAACAAATGATGTGGTGAAATGACTATCGTATGACTCAATGTGGTCCAAGGGCCCGTTGCCTATATTGTTCAAATTCTTCGTGTGCACCCTTTCTTCACAATATCCATAGTTAATGCAAACTAGTTAGCCTGTATTCGATTGTGATTAAACGTCATTTTTTATTAAACATATATAGGAGTTAATGCACACAAAACCAGTTATAGCAGGAAAGTTATGTACCAATAATTTAACACCCAAGCTTAACATTAACTAATGCCCGAAACTCTTCTTTATCCTTCTTAACACCTGAGATTTATTTTCCTGTGAGTTAACTGACACAGCAGGCAGTCAGATAATGAAATTTTGCCGTAATGGAATTTGCTTATATTTTTCTGAATGATTTGACACATGTATGCATACATACACATGCGCAAGTGTACACACATGTATGAGATTGTTTTTCTTGTTTTGACCATGAAATAGCTAGCTGTAATGGAAAAGAAAATATCTAATAGTTACTAAACTAGTAATAAATTAAGATTAGATAACAATGAGTCACTGTACAACAATATATTTTGGTTATTTTGCTGAGTGTTTGTTTCTGCTCTTTTAAGTATGGTACATATGAATTTTACAACCATTTACATTAGATTCTTTTTTCTTTTTCTAGGTTGACTGGTATGAATCTACCTTCTCCTGTTATCAGCAGTAAGAACTGGTTACGACTCCATTTTACATCTGACAGCAACCACCGACGAAAGGGATTTAATGCTCAGTTCCAAGGTAAGAAACATATAAAAGTGCAGCAAAACCATCTTTTACCTTTAGGCATTGCTAAGGTGGTGGTGATAGAAATTTTTGTTTCAATATCAACAATGTAGTAAAGAGCTGACTCATACTACGGCTGCTCTTACACTGAGTAGCTGTGATCCTTTTGTGATCAAGTATCTCTAGGGATTTACTTTTGGAAAAAGTATCTGTGCTTCACATTGCAGTTTGCTTTAAGTATGTATTTGCTTGCTCACTTTTTCTGTAAGAAATTGCGTTGCAGTCAGTCTGATCTTTGCTGAAGTGCGACTTGCAGAAAGTCAATTGCACACAAAGACATGCCCCTATCTAAACATTGTCTTCCTTCATTACTCAAAATCTAACTCTTACTTGGCAGCGACATTCATCATTTGGAAATTTAACTCATCCCTAGCATAGCACAAATCATATTCAGGCTCCTGCATAGATTTACATATACAGCTTTAAGAGAAGACAAGAGGGTGTCAGTGTTGCTGTCCATTGCTGCTTATGTCCACCAGGATACTCATTAAAATGCAGCTTTTTAGAATGGAATCTTTATTGATTTTTGTACTTGATAAAACATTACTCAAGATCAAAGATACTGTAGTTATATTGAAAATAGAAGAGCTTCTTAATTTATCTGTAATTTTAAATTCTGTGCTTACATAAGCTGTTTCAACCATTTTACCCCATATGTCATCAAATCATTTATGAGTTTAGACCTTACTTTTTTCCTGAAACTGTAAGGCCTGTATCACTTTAGAAATGACAAATACACTGCAACAGCTATATGTTTCTGGTGATGAAGACATACATGTAATACATATAAAAGTACTTAAAGTACATAGTGCTTTTCTCTTTAAAAAGATTTTGACAATTTTAGTAAAAAAGAGAGATCTGTGAAATTCCATTTGATTTTGGCAATTCAACATGAGTACGTATTCTGTGATCCTTTGCACTTATAACTTATTTTAAAAAGCTTACTGAGGATGCGTATATAGTACCACTACTGGTGACTATGAATTTAAATGCACTGCTTATGTTAACTCTGTGTCTTACTCCTATTAACCAGAGATCACAAAAACAATGTGGCTCAGCTTGCTGAGGTACCAGGAATCTAAGAATCAACAAAATAACAAAGGTTTGGGATAGAGTAACCAACATTGAAAACTACTCTTTTTTTTTTTCTTTTTCAATATATCTTCTCTCTAGCCAAATACTCACCATGGAATTAAAGCTTTAGGGAAATATCTGGGGAGATCATTATTTCCGATGTGTATCTGTTGTTCTGCATAATACATCAGATATTGGGTAGATATCTGGGTAAGGATAAACTTCACTGATATAGAATACTGTTCATGAATGACAAGTGGACGTATCTTATTACAATCCAGATTCTTACAACTATGGAAATTTCCTTCCTTAATTTAAATCGTCCTTTAAAATTCAGACTTGTACAATTTACTGTATTAAATACAAACATACCTGAATTACATGAGCCACAACTCCATATCTTATCAGGGTTGATAGCAGCCAAATAAATTCCTGTATTAGCAATAGAAACATTATGAACTGTGATAAAACCTAGGAGACAGTCTTAACACACATCAGAGAAAAATTCATTGTGATACCACAGAGTGTTAATTTAAACAGCTTCATTAATTCCTATTTATTACACAGCTTTAGTAATTCTTTCTATTATATGTGTATTTGAGAACTAAGCAATAATTTGGTATTTTATTTGAAGAAGAAGTAACAATGATATTTACAGATAGAGAAGCCTACCAGTACCACAAATCACAGAACAGCAGAGGTTGGAAGGGACCTCTGTAGCTCATCTAGTCCAGTGCCCTCCTCAAAGCGTCACCTAGAGCAAGCTGCCTAGGACAATGTCCAGATGTGTTGTGAATATCTTCAAGGTTGGATACTCTGCAACCTCTCTGGGTAACCTGTGCCTGTGTTTACGCCCACAGTAAAAAAAGCTTTCATCTATTTTTAAGTGGAATATCCTGCATTTCAGTTTCCGCTTATTGCTCCATGTCTTGTCAATGGATATCACCTTTAAGAATCTGGATCCATCTTCTTTACACCCTCTCATCTCATAAGGTCCCATGGGGTCACAGCCCCCTTTGGGTGCATATGCCTGCTCCAGCATGGGGTCCTCCATGGGCTGCAGGTGTAATCTCTGCCCCATCATTCTCCATGGGCTGCAGGGGGACAGCCAGCCTCACCATAGTCTTCACCATGGGCCGCAGGGGAATCTCTGCTCCGGCACCTGGAGCACCTCCTCTCCCCTTCCTTCTTCACCGACCTTGGTGTCTGCAGAGTTGTTCCTCTCATATATTCTCACTCTTTTCTCCATCTGCTGTTGGTGCGGCAGTTTTTTTCCCTTCTTATACTCTCTTACCCCTGAGGCCCTACCACTGTTGCTGACGGGCTTGGCCTTGGCCAGTGGTGGGTCCATGTTGGAGCTGGCTGGCATTGGCTCTGTTGGATATGGAGGAAGCTTCTAGCAGCTTCTCAGAGAAGCCACCCCTGTAGCTCTCCTGCTACCAAACCTTGCCATGCAAAGCCAATACACAAATATATGATTAGTATTTTTAATAGCATTAAAAATTGTGTTTAATCAGAAGACAGGACAGACTCTGCTAGTCAGTCATAGGGCATGATCACACAATTGTAATGACCAGCCCCAGTTTGCATGCAACCAGTCCCTTCCATTCCTTTATTCCTATATTTTCACCTACTCAAACCACCTAAATTAATTTCTTTCCCTGTCATTGGTTCTTCCTCTAAATACTCCATAATTAGCCTTGTGCAATCCCAAAATGTTCTTTCCCTATACCCCATGATGAGCCTTGTACCCTTTGGGCAAGGACCCTGCTCAGTCTGTGAGGTCACTGGAGGGCTCCTGGTGTGGGATGACCCCCAACCCCTGGGTCTGTGGATCACCTGGGGCAGCTCTGGGGAGGTTAAGGCAGAGGTAGTGTCTCTCTGTTGTGTATTGGGGTTCCCTCGTTTGCCTAGGACCCTCTGAGTTTCTTCTGGGCTTGTAGAGATGGGCCTGTAACGGACTGATGACTCCTGCAGTGATCCTGGGAGATGCTGGGGCAAAGTGGTATTTGTCTCTCCCATTTACCATCATCTCCCTGTGCTTCTTTTGGGTGTGTATAGGTGAGCTTTTTATTGCCTAACCTAACACGTCTATCAATATCACTGACTTTTAAAAAAGCAAGTCAACATGGGAGCCAGCACGACACACCTCTTTAAGCAACAGCGGCATAAGAGACTATTTTTTTCCTTTTCTTAGTAAGAATTCAGGTTATCAGACTTCTTCTACATTTAGCATACAGATACTGTAATTATTCTTTTCAACTCATATCAAATTTATAACATTTTTTTTATCATGTTATCATGGCTATATTGTTGCTGTAACTTGGCATTTTCCAATGTACTAAAACCACTACTAGTAGACAGCCAATTTATTTTTCTTTTATTTATTTGCTTTTTGAAAAGGCAAACAGAATTGTTATAATTTATACAATCAAACTATTGGAATTACCAAATAATTTTAAAACTATGCATAATTCATTTATTTATTCAGCATTTTTTTCAAATTTGGACCTTTCTAACTTGCAGTATTTTACAGTATTTAGTGCCTTGATTTTTAGCATGGTCAAGAAAACCAGCTCACTAACATAAAAATGAGCCAGTGAACCTGTGGACATTTTTTTATACTTTCGGAGTTTCTGGACAGAAGGAGACCTGATTTAAATGGCCCTGAAAATCACCAGAACAAATTACAGTGCAATGACATGCTCTGCCTTGTTTGCTTCATGTCTGCCATATCAGCCACGCTGGTCTCAGGGAAATCAGCACTCCCAGTGGATATAATTGGACTCAGTTCTTGTTCTGCCTTGCTGCATGATGGTATTGCCATAGGGGAAAAAATGTTACATTCACTAAGTTGTGAACTTCACTTTTTTCATCCCTCTGCCCTCACCTATGCTGATATACAAAACCTCTTTGCACGTATTCAGTGGGAGTTGCAGAGTGTATGATTTGTCTTATGTCAGTGCTTCATAGGTGCATAAATTCCCCAGAGGTGAAGTAACATTCACAGTCTCACTATGAGATGAAAAACTAGCATTTCCCAGCAACAGAGCTTATTGCCGTAAGCAGAATGACTTGCTATGCATGTTTAGCTTTCACTTATTTCTAGAACAATAGAAGAAAGCTGTTTTAATGTCTTTGGTTTTCATTTTAAGAGAAAAATGCACAATATTTTTTCTATACTAACTGCAACTAATCTGTGCAAGTTAAATATTTATTTCAAAATACCTAGAAAGAGAATAAAATAAAGTTTCCAAAGCAAACTCTGATTAATGGATGTGCTCCACTTTTACAGTAAGAATCAGATCTCTGTTGTAGAATGCTTAAAATTAATTGTGCTATTTTTGGCAAGTTATCAGAGAAGTTCAAGGAGGTATTTTGATCATTACATACCATAAGTTATCTGTCTGCTGAGTTTGATCATTATGTACCAGAAGTTATCTATTTGCTGTGTTTGACTACCTTCAATAATTCAGGATTTAACAAACAGATAATCCTGAAGTGAAACAATTAATATAATAGAGGCTGCTGAAATAAATGTATGCTAATGGAAAACCATGAGTGAAATAGTGTAAAATCAACTGCTAGGTAAAGTAGTTCTTTCAACGAATTTTTGTAATTCAGTGAGTCTGCGTATAAGTTTGTGTCTGTCCTTCCAACTCATTCTTTAAAACCTTAGAAACAGTGTTTGAAATAAGTTAAAAGAATTCACGGTGTTTCCTTGGTGCACAGTACTTTCAGTTAGGGGTTTCAAAAATAACTGTCTTTTACAGTAAATTTAGAAAAGAAAATTAGTAAAAGCACTTGATAAAATCAAACAGCCAGAATAAACAGGGAAATCTGTTCGAGTTTCACCACCTTCATTGTAAAAATTTTCTTCCTTATATCTAGTCTAAATATCTTAAATATTAACAAGTATATAATACACCATCTCTCTTCACCGTTCTTTTCTGTGGTTAACATGACTACTGTTAAATGAGTAGTCCTGTCTTCTCAATTGTATCAGTCTGGTTTGATCTTTCTGTGTCCAGTAGTGGCATTATGTTTTCCCTCAACATTGTAAAAAGCCTTTTGGTAACCTTATAATTCCCATTTTTGAAACACCAAGTCATGTCTCAATCTCCTAGATAAACTAAGGAGGTTGAGCTTTTTAAATGTCTCAGTGGAAGTAATTTGCACCAGTTACTGCATTTTTATCGTGAGTTGGTGCTATTTGAAATTTCCAGTGACCACTTACCTGATCTTACGTGTCTTAGAATATCAGACTAACTAGAACTGGATCTACAGATAAAACTATGTTTAACTTTTTTCCCCCATACATTTATTTTTTTCCCACTGCTATTTTTTTAAAAATAATAATTAAAAAAAATAATAAAATCATGAACAGTTAGGAAATTATTTAGCTAAGTCACGTTAAACTGTGCAATGTACCTGTCCTGGCTCTGGCCAGGCCGGGGTTAATGCTCAGGCCCGGGCCAGGTGAGCCGGGCCGGGCCGGCCGCTATTCCACACCACGTGACGTCACGCCCCTATAAAGGGACTGGCCGAGAGGGACCCGGGGCTGCTCCGGGACGGTCTCGCTGCGGGCTGCGCCTCTGGTCCGTCTGGTCTGTCGGGTCGTCGGTCGGTAAAGTACTGCGTTTGTTATCGCGGTTGTTTACATCCCGGGATAATTATTGCAGCCCTATTGTCATTTCCCCTCTCCCTTTGTCGGCCCATTAAACGGTCGTTATCTCAACTCGAAGCCATTTGCCCTTTTGTTGCCTCATTCTGCCCCGTGTTTTGCTGCCGGGGCGGTGAGCGAGCGGCTGCGTGGGGCTTGGCTGGGGCTGGGGCCGAACCACGACAGTACCTATGTACCTTAGGAGCATAATTTTTTTTTCATAACTGCATTTGTAAACCTGTCATAGTTGCTGTAGGGAGACTAGGCTTGTTCATCTTTTTCTTCCTTGGTTCTTTGTTCTTTCACTTTGTGTATTTCTTTCTCACTTTGATACTGTAATTGCAGATTTTCCCCACAGTCTATTAGTACAGTCATTGTAGTATCAGAAAGTCATTTATTTTGACAGTCTCTTATTTTGATTTGTTTAGATTTGAGTAAGGGTGTATTAAACTATTTTCCCAGAACCTTCATTTAGTATAATTGATTTACATTTTAAGGACACTTATTCAGCTACGTGCTAAAATCTGTACAAGTCTACAATGAGATAAGTTCTCAGAGAATGTTTATGAAGTAGGAAGGAATGTATCTTTCCTCTACTAAAAGTAAGATTCTTGTGGCCTAAGCTTCATATGTGACTGTTAACTGTGAATAGCTCCCTTTTTGGAAATTAACTTAAGCCATCTTTTTCCAGCCTGATTTTCAGTCTGTGTTAAAACTTGAATCCCTTAATGTATCTTACATTGGCACCTGAGAATATAAAATACCCACCATTATTTATCACTGGCCTGTATTTTCTCGTTTCTAAATTTAGGTTGTTTGATCAGAAAGGAGAATTTTAATCCAATAAAAACTATAATAATGAAATCAATATTTGACATCTTACCTTCCCACACATTGAATATATATTTAGCTTCTCTGAAAAACACTTTTTTTTTATGCATACTTTTGTTCCTGTACTAAAGTTAGAAGATATTCTTTGTTAGCTTAATATTAGTCTATACCGTGTGATAAGGAAAGAACAGGAGAAAACATTCAGACTGTTTCCTTGTGAATGTGGCATGTACAGCCTCTAAGAGCTAGCTGCTTAAAATTACTGCTTCTGTGATGTGTCTTTAAAATTCATAAAATAATTTGGCATATATTTTGAATTCAGCATATCCTTAAGATAAAACTCTCTCGATTCCTCCACTTTCAAGAGGGAAGTTTTTTGAAACTCTTGCTTTTTCAGTATTTGACATCAGAAATAATTTTTGCATTTATTGTTAAAACTGTCATCTCATAAAAGCAAAGCACATGCTTAAGAGAGACTTCCATCTTATCTGTTTTGGTGTCGCAAAATATTTCTTTTCTCAAAATGTAAAGCAAATCCCAAAAGTTGATTTAGAATGACAAAAATAAAATATATATATCTAAAATAACTACACTTACCAAAAGTACAGAAGAATTGGACCCTAGGATAAAGCACTTTCCTCAAGACTCTCAGTCCAAAGTTTACGCAGAATTTCTCAGGGCCAACAGAGTGAGACACTTGACAAAGACTCAGATTACACACAGATTTTTTTTTTTTTTTTACACAAGGGCATTCTTTTTAAAAAAAATCTTACTACTAAACCACCATATAGGAGCGTGTTGGTTTTGGGGGCATTTTCAGAAGAAATAAGAAAGAACTCATGAAAGATGGAAGCCTGTACTTAGTTCTGATCAGGTTGCTACAGGTGATATTTCTTTCTTGAGTGTCTAGTGCAGTTTCTGAGCTGCTAAGAAGCCTCAGGCATAGCTGCCTCATGATGTCAGCACTAAGCAGATGCCAATCTAGTAACGGCTGTTCATTCTTTGGCTTTTGCTTGGCATGGTGTTGTCTCACTAGAACTATTCAAAATACTGTATTTGTGGTTGAAAAGAAGCATGTCATCTTGGTATACATTTGTATACCTATCACTGTTTTCCCCCAGATTACCTGTACAATAAAAGATTAAATTTAATTTACATGTTGAAATACTTTCAAAGCAAGGTACATTCCCTCAGACCAAGAAACATTCCCCCAGACTTGGTAGATACCCTTTGTTAAGAATCATGTTATGGTCACTCAGTGCCAGAAATTCTGTAGTCCTTGTTTGAAGGCATGGCTGTCCTAAGACTATCAAGTCTAAGACAGTTGTTTCTGTTCTGATATAATGAAACTGATGCATCATCAATGAACTTCATATTTTCCAATGCAAAAATATACATTTGGAAAATGTTGAAGAAACAGTAACTTTCACTAATTTCTAAACCAGCTAGTAGCAATGTAGAGAGAACAGTAGAATGTGGACCTAAGAATTTAAAATAAGAGCATATGCATGAGTGATGGGTATATGCAAATTATATGGAGTGATGGTGATGTGCAGGTCTCAAGCGTAACCTACATGCAATCACAAAATCAATTAGACTCATTATTTTATATTTGGCACAGACCGAAAGTGTTCATGTGGTCAGTTTTTGCGTGGGAAGAAATTAGAGACATCTAATAGCAGGCTGTCAGTATTATCACACTTGCACTTTCTTCGTTATCTGCCATGTAACACAAGTGTCCATTCACGTTCAGCTGTGTGATGGGTAACAGTCAAATGATCAGTGTAAGAGCTGTGTTTCAGAGGTGTTTTCAGCCCAAACTACAGATTTAATCTCTCTACAAAACCCGAAAAGACGGTCAAATGTTGACTTCAGAATAGGATTGTCTGATGAACACTTTGATCATCCCACTGAGTGACACTATGGAGATGTTAATGGAGAAAAAACATAAATCAGTTTTTGACACTGTATTTGAAAGACTATAGTTGAAGTGACATTCAAAGAAGGAATGGAATGGATCTTATAATTTATTTTTTAGAGACAATTCCTATGTACTACGACTCAGCGTGTTCTGTGATAGTATCTGTTCATTGTGCAAACTGTGTTGATACTGCTTTCTAGAACTGCGGAGGACACCTGCAGGCGGTGAAGACCTGATGCCTGCTGAACTTGTTTTATTATGATATATCATATATTGATAGCACAAAGGAGCTAAGGTAGTTGGTCAGGGCAAGTGGCCAACTAAGTGACATGCAGAAGGTTAATGGAAAACAAATGGCTGTGCTTCTTTTTAAACTTGCAGATCCTGTGTCACCTTATACACATAGAATGAGAAAGATTTGTGTAAAAATCTATTGTGACACCAATTTATCTTGAGTCTATACCATTTGTTCACTAGTGCTGCATGTAGAGATTTCCAGCACAGGGAGCAGGTGGAAGGTCTGATAATGACAGGCAGTACTTTGCTGGATTGATGGAACGAGGAAGCCAACTGATCATGAACCCACAGCTTTTACAGGTAGCCATATAGTAGAAACATCTATGCCTGCTGTGAAGCTCTCTGGAGTCATAATACTGATTAGTAGGGAAGATTTCGAAAGCTGTTAGTGAGAGAAACACTAGGATATCATATTAGACAGAACACTCTTCAGGCAGGGAATACAGAAACAGCAGAGGGTTGGATTATTCCAGTAAGCTGCTTTAAACTAGAGAACCTATGGAAAATTGTGATGCCTCTGCGAAAGTTAAGAAGTGGGTAGCTGAGATGCAAAGCTGGCAAGAATCTTCCTAGGTTATTGAGTTGGGGCCCTTGTTTTATTGCAGAAGTTTTTTCAGAATTCCCTTCATAAACTAAAGTGAATGGTAAGATTGAGAATGGTGGGGTTTTTCTTATTCTCATATAAACTAAACTTTTAGAAAGGATTCCTGGTACAAGTGAAGCAGAAGCAGAAGAAAACCTAGAGATAGCTAATGATCTATTTACTGGTCCCACATGATTTTGAGTGATAAGAAAGAAATGTTTGGTCTATAAGCAGAGTCCAGAGAGAATACTGATGCTGCCACGGAACTGTAGATCATTTCTTCCAGGGCCAAACCCCAGTAGTACTCCCATAATTTTGTCTTTGGAGGAGAACCCAGAAAGACTGATGCACTAGGGCAAAGCAAACAGGGCATTTGATTGGATTCTGCAATCTGAATTAATAAAATACTTTGTTTAAAAATGAGAGTACTCAACTTCAAGAAAATCAGAGCAATGAAACTAAAGCAAAAGGGAATTGGTGAATTCTGCACTGTGGTGAGATAAATTTGCTCATTCCCTTCAAGAATAATCCTATGAATGTTATTGCAAATACTTCAGTTTCTTACTGAACTCCACAAAATATATAAAGCTAAATGTCAATCTTTGTAACAGATATCTCTCTTCCACACTCTTTCAATCTACAAAGTACTGAAAATATTTTTTTTCCTTGTACGGTAGCAAAAACATAGAACTATTCAAATACATTCCTTATAGTGACACTGGGCTTAAGGATGGACAGGAAAGGCCCTGCTTGTGATCACCAGGTACTGGGCAACATGCTGTTTCTCTTCACCTTCAAATATCTGTACTTGGGGAAAAATCTGCAGTGAAAGGCAGCCAAGAGCTGAACTCAGCAGAGCAGCAGCAGAAGCAGCTTGAGGAAGTATCAGCAGATGATGTCAGAATATTTTAGCTTTGAGTGGTAGCCAATATTTGAGGCCTTGCAGGTTATTTCATGCAGAAAGAAGCACCGGCAATACACTCATGTATATATGTAATTGAGAATAAAAATGTCATCCAAGACGTTCATGAGGACTGTTGTAAAGAATGTGCTAGGAACAAACAGAAATTGTTATCTTTTTTGTTATGGAAAAACAGGTATTCTCAATGTATAACTACGTTAGATCTAAAAGAGGATAAATCAGATTAAGCATAATACTATGTTAACTGAGCTGTGCTTCTAGTATTTTACCTGGCTTGGTATGACTTGTGTACTGCACACCATTTACCTGTTCACACACATGAAGTTAAATGTATGTGTAATCAATTAATTTCACAAGCTAGAAATCCTAGAAAAGACCCACCAAGTTCTTAGCCACTTACTGTTTCTGAGCCAAATGACTTCTGGTTATGAGTTACTACTATGAAATAATAGAAAATAGTTTTAAAAGAATCTTGATAATCTAATCCTATATCTAAGAGGAGCCAAGTATATTTGACTGTTGTTTTCAGACCTTAATTTTACATGTTCTTTAAAACTTTTAATGCCTATGATTCCACAGCTTCTCTGGGTAAATTGTTCCATGGCTTCATCACTCTTACTGTTAAAAAGCTTTTTTCTTATGTAACCAAGGCCTCCCTTGCTACAGCTAAAGACTGTAAGTTTTATTTCTAGCCCTACTGCAGAAGGTATCTTTCCCTCTTTGCAGTTCCCTTTTTAAGCGCATCGTAACTCCTCAAGACTCTCTTTAGATTAAATTATTTCTCAATTATGCCCTACAAATGGACAATTAGTTGTGCTTCATGCCATCTTCACTTTCAGTTCACTTTTCCATATTTTTCTTCTTAGTAATTTCTGTCCTGTCTCCCCTAAGCAAAATTACAGACTACAAATTCTTGGTGCTAAACAGGACCTGCTGTCTTGCATTTGTACAGCTTTTGTCTCCTTCATGATTAAACATGCAATACTAAAAAAAGACGTCTTTTACTTGAAATTAATAGCCACCCTGAACATGACAAATAGGTATAGAATTTTCGTATTGTAGTACAGATAATTTGAAATTAATCTTCAACCACAAGTTGAATTACAAGTTCTCTCCAAAAGCTTGCATATCAGATAGGAGGAACGCTATTTAAACCAAACCAAACCAAACCAAAATTAAAAAAAGGAAAAGCTTCAGTGGGAGAAGCTGGGTCTGAAAGATGACTGCATCTTTCTTTCATATTTTCTGTGTAATTATTAGTTAGTTAGTAGTTAATTATTATCAGAGAAGGAAAGTAAGTTCTTCAAGGAAATCAACAATCTAAGTGAGTTTTTTCTAGAGAAATTTCTTTAGATAATTTGAGTTTTGGGTTTTTTTCCAGTTTTACTTTTGAGTGGTAATTTATGGATGCATAGGAGGTACATGTAACTGTTTATTAAAAATTATTTTTTGTTTGTTTTGTGCGGTTTTTTAATCTTTATTTACTATTTTCTTTGAGTTAACAGAAGCTTGTACAATGGTGAAAGGAAAGACAAACATATTGGAAAGTTTTCCCTTATAGTCTCAGCGGCCAACGTTCTCAGAGAAAACTGAAACTCTCTCCTATATCTTAGAGGACACAGAGCTGCCAACAGTCTATAGGGTCTCTCTCCACATATTTTCAAATATAACTTCAAATAAGAATTAATTGCTCCATAGAATGCAAGAACATAATAACCCAGAGTAAGAAGATTTCATAATATATTAATAGAATTCACAGAAAATTGGATTTCTTCCCTTGAAATTATACTTGAAGAACTTGTATATGCTAAAAAAATAATAAAATTGTTAGCTTGCAAGTTCCTTTCTTTATAATCAGTGGTTCATTCAAAAGTACCTTCCAGTGTCAGAGAAAAATGGTAAGTAAAACATTGAAAAAATGTTGAATTTTTGAAAAATTGAAAAAATTGGATTTTCTTGAGAATTCTGGCAGTGCTTTGTGTGGATTTCAGATTGGTTGTCACTGTTTTCAAGGTGCATGTAGGGTTTGTTTTAGGGAAAAAAAAAAAGGAAGTCTCTCTTGTCTTACCTTCTTCAAAACAAACAAAAAACCCCAATGAACCATCTTTGCTCCAAAATGTTATGTAATGCTTAAACCACGTAATTAATTGGACTTGTGAAAAATTAAAATGACAGGCTCTTCAGAGATCAAGACTTAAATGACTGAGTTTATTTTTGGAAAGACTTTGATTCTGCCAGTGTTGAAAATTTGTGTATAACTGGTTTTATTAGTAGCTGTAAATTGTCTGGGTAGTGGTTCCAGAACTGTTTATATACACAGTGCTTAATTCTCTATTACTTTGTAATAAACAATTCTATGATTCTATGTCTAACCCCAAGCTTGTCTCCAGCCATGGCCTGAAGCAGATTTGCAGACTTCTTGCATCCACATTTGCCAGTGCCTTTTGGCAGAGTTTCACATGTCTACTGCTTCTTGTATGAAAAAACACTTCCTTTTATTAGTCTGAAGCCTTACTCTTGATAAGTTCATTTGGTGGACCTTATCTTTTCATTACTTTGTCAATGGATCATGACAGGTCTTTTTGAAGTTCTACAGACTGCAGTCTGTATATAAAACTTTTTACTGAAATTTCTCTGAGCTTAGTTATCTTTGTACATTTTGCTTAAACTCATTTTTATCTCATTTCTTAACAATATTAGGTCTTGCTTACCCAAACATATACAAATGTTTTACATATTTAATGTTCTGTTTATTTTCATCTCTTCACTTAAGTGAACACAGACAATGCCAATTATATTTTATAATTCAAGTGCCTTGAGCAAGGAAAATGCATAGGAGAATTAGCTTTCTAGGACAACCTTTTCAATGGCAGAGTGATAGCAGATCTCGAATGTATCAAACCACCTTTATACAGATACAGGTTATTATTGTTTAAAAGTAATCTAATAAGATTGTTAAAACATTGCATACTAGCAACAAATCTGCCTGGAGCGTGTCCAGAGAAGGGCAACGAAACTGGTGAAGGGGCTGGAGCACAGGTCTTATGAGGAGCGGCTGAAGGAACTGGGCTTGTTTAGTCTGGAGAAGAGGAGGCTCAGGGGAGACCTTGTTGCCCTCTACAACTACCTGAAAGGAAGTTGTGGTGAGCTGGGGGTCGGCCTCTTCTCGCAGATAACTAGTGACAGGACAAGGGGGAACGGCTGCAAGTTGCACCAAGGGAGGTTCAGGTTGGAGCTTAGGAGAAATTTCTTCTCGGAAATGGTGGTCGGGCATTGGAATGTGTTGCCCAGGGAGGTGGTGGAGTCACCGTCCCTGCGGGTGTTTAAGGAAAGGTTGGATCTGGTGCTGAAGGACATGGTTTAGTGGTTAATAGGTGGTGGGGGGTCGGTTGGGCTGGATGATCCTTGAGGTCTCTTCGAACCTTAATGATTCTATGATTCTATCTGTATCTATATATATATAAATAAACAGACAAAAATTTCTCTGACTGAAGGTAATAGTTTTCTAATATCCCCAAAAGATATAAGGATTGTCCTTCTAAAGTCTCATTGTTACTTTTATTTTATTACCCTCCTGACTGTTAACAACCATCGAAATTTTACTCATTGGTTCATCCTAGGCAACCAGCTCTAGGTGGCTCTGCTTGACCAAGGGGCTTGGACAAGAGGTGCCTTACAACATCAACCATTCTGTGATTCTGTAGTTCTGATCCTTTCTTAAAACTTCTTTTCTGGAAGGTAATTGTACTTGGGGTAAAAATCTGTTTTCTTCACACAGGTTCAAATATTATAGAAACTAAGAGCTTCATAGAAATCAGGATAGGTTTCAGTGGAGGTTAGCAACTTGAAAATTTCACTTTAACTTTCATGGTCCATTCAAATAATGCCAATTAATTCTTTTCATGGCTTAGTTTAATTTAGCTGTAGCAAAAAGTAAAGGAGTACCACTGGTGCTTTCCAGTAGGCTGATAAGATTGTCACGGACTTCCAGTGCTCATGTCTGCCCTTCTCCTTGAATGGGTATCTCATCTCCAAAAGAGTCCTGAAGTTATGATTAACAGAAAAGATGAAGTGAGTTAATTCAGTTAGCTTAACTGAATATTTGACTGAAGACTGCAGAAAACCATGCAAATTTTAAAAAGTAGTCACTTAAAGGTGAAAAGTACTGTTCATATCTGACATTATTAATGTAAATCCATTCTTCTTTTTGTGTTATTAAATGTTAAATCACATTTAAAATCAAGAAAACCTTGTTAAAGAAAGCAGTCAGGAAGTAGAAATGAAGAATCTCAGAAAAAGTATTAAACCGGGATTTAAATAGTTACAAAAAGTGCAATTTAGAGTATTTCATTTATGTTACAGGAGATTGAACTGGTTCACTCAAACCCCAGTGTTCAGTGATCTCTATTTCTCTTTCAGAGGTTGAACAGTTTGTATTTTAAAGACTATACTTGCTTAAATCTTTAAAAAAAAACAAACAGAAGAAGATACTATGCAGGCTGCATGCAAAAACTTACACAGGTATAATAGAAGCAGAAGTTTGTTATTTATGTCTCAAAGTATCCCATTTAACCTCATAGATCTCTGTGTCTCACAGATACCTACATTTGGCTTTTAAAGTTCTTCACACATAAAAGCTCACATCACCTAATGTTACTTTCTAAAATGTAGGGATCTAGCTTGAGCAAGTGGTATGTGTTTCTGTTATATTTTATGGAAAGGAAAAGACATCACCAGAGGATGATACATTGCACCTATCTTAGAAGAGGATAAATGGCCCCCTTGAGGTAGCTATTTCTCTTCATAAAGCATACATTTTAGATGACTGATCTTAAGTATTGTGAATCCCCTATCCAATGTTCTTTCAGAGAAATACAGAATGTCTTTTTCTTGACATGTGAAAAATCTCCAAGGATAGAAACTGCAGGACCTGTTTCAGTGCTTGACTGTCCTAATAGTGAAAAAGTTTTTCATATGTCAAGTCAGAACCTCTCTTGTTTCAATTTATATCCATGGTATTTCAAACTAAAGCTGATGGGTATAATTTTTCCCCATTCCTGAGAAGTATGCTTCAAGTATGTCTAACAAGTACCTTCAAGAGTGAACTCCCACAAGGAATTTGAGTGATAATTGCCACTTTCACCTGAAAATAAGGTCACAAGAGAAAGAGAAGGAAGAGAGTATAGTTCTTTTCTCTGTCCACTGTATAGCAACTCAATGGTTTTATCACTTATCCCTGAATGTAAGCAATGTGGCTTTGAAATCTTCCAAGAACTGCTTGCATGTTTTACATGACACAGACATTAATAAATTGTGAAATTCATGCTGGCGGAGGAAGCACAACTCCAGAAAATATCCCAAATATTCATTACAAGACCTGTGCTGTTCATTTCTCATTAAACATGGAATTGACATTGGAACAGGTTGCCCAGAGAGGTTGTGGAGGCCCCATCCCTGGAAGTGTTCAAGGCCAGGCTGGATGGGGCTTTGGGCAACCTGGTCTAGTGTAGGGTGTCCCTGCCCATGGCAGGGGGATTGGAAATAGATGGTCTTTAAGGTTGCTTCCAACCCTAACCATTCTATGATTCTTTGAATAATTTTAACAGACTAAGAAGACAGAACATAAGGTGGTACTTGATGGGCATTTTAGTATCTAAAATCTAGACAATAAATCTAAAAAAGCCATATCCATGAAGTTTACCCTTCCAGAAGCCCTTGGGGATATTAACTTTACTGTCTGCACTGATGTGTCTGTAAATGGTGTTCCTGTTTTAGAAGAAAACACCACACTGCTATCAAATCCATTTCATCCCACGTGGATACAATTGTGTTTCAATCATCTTTCATCATTTGAACAACTGTTTTCCAGGTTTCGACATAACTGTCTGCAATTGCAACATACATAGCACAAAAAGTCCTTTCTGCAGTGCTTGCCCAATTTCAGCACTTAAGAAAAGCCTGCTTCATCCTGAGGTTGCAAAAGCAGCAAAAGTCCAGTATGGAAACAATGAAATAATGATTTTTAATGTGACATTTAAAGACAAGTTAGCTTGCTGTTCCTACCACTTTGTTTAGAAATATTTGCATACAGATCAGTGTATAGTGTAGTAATCATAAAATTTATCTCATACATTGACAAAACATATAACTGATAATCTGTGGTATCAGATTATATATTATATAATATGAGGTTAAAATTACTACCATTCTAAAAATGTTGATTTTTTTGTTTGTTTTTGTTTGTATCTAGGATAAATGGCTGCATTTTAAGATTATTAACCACTGCAAGTTTTAATGTGAATCAGGAAAGATTACTGCCTTTTGTAAATTTTTGTTACTGACATGCATCATGATGTTCTCATTAGCATTCTGATAAACAGTCAGTAACTAGCTATTTTGCTATTGGGTTTTGCACAATAGTTTTGAATTGTCCAGCCTTGTTTCACAATTACTTTATATGTCTGATTTTATTTGCAGCTGATCAAGTGGTTTCCAAGCTAAAGAACTATTGAATTTCCTGTGAATATATGCTATATTTTTACCCTTTTCTGCTGTGATTACAATTAAATTCTTTTCCATGTGTTCCTTGATGTATAAATTCCCTAGTTTCTTCTCATGTCTCTTCCTACTTTGCTCCTGTTCCTTCCTATGGTGCTCTAACAACCTAGTAGGGATAGTCTGGGAGTTTATCAGCTATTCAGCTGGTTAAACGGTAAAAACAGATCCTAAATCTCTGATGCATCTGTTCTCTCCCACAAAACTTTGTCCCTTAGAGAGCTCTTACTCTCTTTCTCTTTCTAATTCAGTTGTAATTGCCCTGTAGATTCAAAAGAGGTTAGGCGAGCCAAAGAATGTAACAAATTGTGATCCTAAAACCTTAATCTCCTTAGGAAACAGAACTAACACCATGTTTACTACTGAAGAGTGAATCAAATAAAAGCAGATGTGAATATCACATTTGAAGCTTGTGGTCCTTGGATACTTGTGTATAATGTACTATACATTTTATGAAAGGACTAAGTTTTAAAAATGGTTATAATTTTGCCATACGCAGTGGCAAACGTAGAAAACTCATACCTGTAATTAGGACAGGCTTTTCTTTTCTTAGACACTATGGAAACTTGAATTGAAAATATCACAAATTTTGGTAATGTCTATTTAAAAAGGACATATTCTGAAACATGATAAATGGTTGTATTTTTGAAAAAAAAAATTTAGATTATCACCAAACACAGTTTTTTCAATCTGCTTGTAGAATTCCTGTGTAACTTTGTATTATTGCAATGTATGATTTGGCTGCCGTATGTCCTTTCTACAAGGTTTAATAATGAATTATCTTCTTTTTGTTTGCTTGTTTTCTCAGTGAAAAAAGCAATTGAACTGAAATCAAGAGGAGTCAAGATGTTGCCCAGCAAAGACAGTAACCACAAAAATTCTGTCTGTAAGTTTTTTATACCATTATCTTTAGCAACTGCATATAACTTCTGGAGTCCTATTAAATATACAAATCAAAGACAGAGGTGTTGGGAAGCTGTGGTCATAAAGTGGTTAATATGCTTTCAGTTGTCACTGAATTATAATTCCACTGGTAATACTGAGGGTGTAGAAAGTAGAATATGGTGTTGTAATGTCTGAAAAATATGGATATGTAGAAAAAAATTATATCAGGATATTTTTATATATCAGGATATTTAGAATTCAGAGATGCAATGTAAGTTAGCAAATCTAGGCAGGACAGTGCCATATAAACTTTATCAATTCAGTACTGGGTGCAGTGAAAGTATCTTAGCATTTTCTGAATCTAAGTTTATACTTTCTGATCTTTTTCCTTCCCCTCAGTTAATTTCACAGCTCGAATTCTCCCCCCTCCTTGCCACACTGTTATCCTGGTGACTGCCTCTTTCCAGTCGTGTGGTATAGTACAGCAGGGGTTAAGAACTGCTGTAGTTCACAGCTTCTCAAGAAGATGGAGATCACATCATCATTTTCCCTTCATTGCATGCTTAGTGCACTCTGCAATGACATCTGTTTATTCCTCCTAGACCTTTTTTCCAATATATAGGTAAGGGTAAAATCAAGATGTTATCTATGGGACTATGAGCCTTTTTTTCTCCATTAACCAGGCCAGTCTTAAAAAAAGAAAAATATGAAGATAATTTTATATTTTGGAAAGCAGAGTCCCTTAGCCCAAAAAAAGCCAGAGGGTAAGCCAGTGTTCACCCACAACTCATTAGAAGTGCTTGTATAGTGCCTAAGATGTATTTCAATAAATTAATTCTTCATGCAATAGCACTGACTCAATGGATTGAAACTCAGGCTATGTTTGCCTCATTGTGTACTATTCTGCAAGTACAGAGAGAATAAGTGTCTTGAAGGTTAATGTCTAGGGGATATGATTTGCTCTCTCTGCTTCTGCAGTGCAATGTTTAATGCAAAGTAAGTGTTTTGGTATGCTCACTGGAACAAAAGAGGCATGAAAATTTTCTGCTTTAAATATTGCACATTGGTGGTGCGGCACTCAAAAGGAACTTTTTATGCAAGGTGTAGCAGAAAAAGCTGATCCATCACTTTGGTATTTGTATCTGAATGGGTGATTATTTCATTCTTTGTAAGTTTGTCCTGAGAGCTGTGATATGTCTGCTTACCCTCTCAGAGCACATGCTGTCTGACACCAGATTTAATTACACAAAGTAGAAGGCTATGAAAAAAATTATTAAAAGGCAGTCTGTTGTTTACTTCAAATGCAATGTCTTTTGTCTTTTTTTTGTTTGTGTTTTGACTTCTGAAGCTTTATTGTCGTATCTGACTTTTCACATAAATCTTAAAACTGTATTATTATTATTAGTTATTACCATTAGTTTCACACATATGAAGCTTATAAAAATTATAAGATTAAAATATAAACAGTTGGATTCAAATGTACTTTGCTGCTCTTTCCAAAGTAACCCTTTAGTATTTAACCATTTTTCTTACTAGTAATTATGTAGATGGAAAAAAATAATTGTGAGTTCACTTCAGAGGACTGATAAGAATGGCTGTTACTATTTGATACCAATTAGTAAATCTCTAAAAAAGTGAATTAGAGACTTACACCTCTCCCCCTTTTTGTATGTTAGATCTTTTTAATACTCTCTATCTATAAGACAGAAAGCTTACTTTTTCATTTTGGTTTATGAGGGATAGATGGCATCTGAATACCGGTATGGCAAATGCTGTGAGAACATGCCCTGCTGACCCCAAAATCTGCAGATTCCCACAGATCTTCCTCCCAAGCACAACCTGAGAGCAGCTGCAGAAAGCATTTCGCAGTGGCACAACTCAGAGTTTAGGCAGAAAACATTACCAATGTACTCATAATTCCTTGTGGAAGGCAGAACAATATTTCAGTCATGTACAGTCATATCTCACTCCTCTCTTCCTCGATCTGCCTAGATTCCTGGATGTTTTCTTTCAGCTGTTCTGCCATCCTTTTTAAAGAGTCAGGTAGCAAAGCATGATTTTGGGACACAGGTGCCTTGATAGTTTCACTACGGGAAAAAAGATCAGTATACATTGTGTCACTTCCCAGGGAAAGAAGAGGGTTTAGGGTTTTTTTTCTCTCTTCGGTACACATGAAGGAAACGTCAAGTTACTTGGCTGCCAGAATACTCCTGCCAGCTAGTATCCTTTAAAAGTGGGCCAGATGCAGTTGAATTGTAATTAATTTATGCAAGGAAATGGGAAAAGCATGGTAAAGATAATTGAACTAAAATATGGCCATTATTCATCCAAAGTGTGAGCTGGCCTACAGGGGTCTTAAGTAGTGCACTTGGCAAAGTTTTGGAACAGTAAACTGGGAGAAAGTAAATGGACAGGCAGTTCTGATAGTTACTTTTTCACAGTTTGTCCTCATTAGTGCTTGAACTGCCACAAACGCTGGCCAAACCCTATTTCCCCTCGGTCGTCTGAAGCTGATCTCTCAGAGGAGCAAGGAGAGAGTTTTAGTTTATGAATATGCTTAAGGGAAGCAAATCCAATTACATCTAGTTTGGTTTCCATCTGTTTATTTACAGGCTCAGTCTACTCACTTTTGTTCCCTTAGTCATTCTGATATATATGGTATATTCCCAAAGGAAGTTAGTTGATCTGTCTTGCTATTGTCACTCACTCTCATTCTAACATGGAATAATCCTGCATACTCTGTGTCCCTAATGGCTGGGGCCTTTTTCTAAAACTACTATGACTATAGTTTGCATTGTAGCTGATTAGATAAAAATAGACTTTTGATTTCTGGCTCTTGTATGAATATGTTTTCATGGCAATATTCCTACCCAACAACTCTGTCAGACGCTGGTTGTTACCTCCAGACATCTGGGCATTACCTCTGCAGTGGAGAGATTGTACAGGGAGCATCCCCTGTACATCCAAGAGAATGGGAACCCTAATGAAGCAGATCATGAGGACAGACCATGGTTAGGCAGCCACAGTCTTTATAAAATGATCATTTTCCAGGCAAGTAGGAGACCTCTGTAGTTTATCCTAACGTCTAGCCTCTGATACATACCAGGTAGTTACTACTGGTCATTCCACGCACAAGGACAACGAGTATGGGCCTTGATCTCTTCAAGACACCAGTTTACAGAATATTGGGGAGGCAGGGCCATAACTGCAGATTTGTTACTCGACACTTCTGCACATATTTGGTCCTGGTGTAGCCCGCAGCAGACCCAGGGTCAAGCAGGGTTAGGAGAGCAGTCAGCCCTAGCAGCCCCTAACACCCCCAACTCTAGTGCTGCAGTCGCAGGGCAACCTCCCACTGTCAGGTCCCCTCAGCAGCAGGAGGACAGAGCACAGGAGTGCATCAGTTCATGATAAATGTCAAGAAATTTCAGCGAGGAGAGAGCCGTCACATAAGGCAAAACCAAGAAATGCTCGTAAGCTTTACGTGGTCCATGCAGATCTGCTGGTGCAAGAATGCTGGGAGGGGAAGGCAGCAGCGAGAGTGAAGTGTCTGGGAGAGCTGATTTCCGGAGTTTACTCTTGACAAAATGCAGTGTGGATAGTGATTCGAGCCACACGACACTCCAGGGAACGTCCACGTTGTGGAATAGCAACGAAGATTAATGGACAAATCTGAGTGATTCTTTAAAAACACGTCATTCACATTTTACCATGTTAACAGTTCATAGTAATTACTGAATATTGAATGATTTAACCTTTGCATAGCATTTAGTGGGTGAACTGCCATGTTTTACGGAGCGAGATCTGTAGGTATTCACTGAATAAAACCCTTTTAAATTTCACTAAAGGAACTTCAGGCTTCCGTAGCATTACTTGATAATGTGTTTCAGAATATCAGAAAAGCACATGTTAAATGGTTTGAAGAGCATGATTTCAGTGTGAGTAGGATTAATACATCCTCTGAAAACTTAGCTACAGAGTTTATCCAAACAATGCTTCACCTTGAAGATGATAAAAACGGCTATTTTAAGACAATGATTTTTGCCATGTAGAACCAAAGAACAAAAGAGTTTACAGACTAATTATTGATTGGTTGCAGCCCATTAAGGTGAATTAATGGCACATGCTGTTGAAACTATAGTGATTAATACCAAAACAGGATTACATGGCTAATTCTGTATAAGAATGCAGCAGGCATCATTTATTTTGTTACTGAGTAACTGACAAAAATAGCTTAGTACATTGCAATGTAATGTTAAAAATATTTTCATGGCAAAATTTTCGGATGGAATTTTGTTGCTTACCCACATATTCCTTGTGTTTTAAATATATTGGCAATTTCATCATCTTGATATTTTCCTACTGATAAGTTTACTGTGATAGAAGCAAAATGATGACTAGTAAAAATTTTGCCTTTCATTTAGACTGAATAGTTGCATTCAATAACACAATTTTCTAACTGCTTTTTTCTTATTCTAATTTGTGTAAGAATTGTTATTTTAAAAAAGATCAATACTTAGAGATCAGTTGCAAACCAATGTGGAATCTACTTAAACTGATACAAGAACTGCTGAAGGTAATTTCAAGATACTGTTATAAAAGAAAAAAGCATTGCTAATTGCTACCTTTTTGTAATGAGTTTTATAGCTTGTCATGATATAAATATAATTTTTTGTTACACTTAATATGTAAATTATGTTCTTTATTGTTTCCCCAAAATAATTTTATTGTTTAATTAATTTTTAGAATATTGTTCCCAAATTATTTTAGGAAGAATGAAAAACTGTATAACTAACTCATATAATTAATTTTTAGAATGCACATGTAATGGAAACTTTTCCATGATAAGTTCTAATTTTTTTTTTTTTACTTGTATTGAATCCTAATAGGTAAAAGCCCATTTCTTATTGAATTTGAAATTTCACAGGCTATCACATGCTGTGTTGAGGACAAATCATAATCCAGAAAGACTGTTAATTGTTCTGAGAGTTTTCGGTTGCCAATTTTAAACAAACAAACAAGTAAAATAATACCAAAGCTATCTCATTCTCTGAAGTTATACTCTAATCTTACGTAAGTTTAAACTAATCAAATATAGCATCTAATGCTTTATCCTTAATTTATTAAATTAATATAGGAAACTTTACATTGGTGATGGGATTGATCACCAATAAGGATGATGCAAAATAAACCACCCAAGTAATTATAGGCAGTTGTGTGTAAAAAGATCCTATGCTTTGGATATTGTGTGCTTAAGAGCTCTCAATAGGCAGTCTGTTGGGTTTTGTGGCTTGGTTTTGTTCTGGGGGTTTTTTTTGGTGAATATTTTAAATATTTCATAAACTGTATTTAAAAAAAGATATTAACTAAGTATGAATACTAATATAAAATACAGTATCCTTAGAAATTTAAAAAAAAAAAAAAAGAAAACAAAGCCAAAGATCCTCCTGGCAAGTAGATTTTATCTGATGAAATTCCTCAGTCATGTGCCTCTTCAAGAAGAGAGAAATTTAAAAGACCTGGAGAAATAAATGTAACATAAATCTGTCTCCTTGACTGGTCTCACTGCCAGCTAAAACAAATAAAGCAAATATCAAAATCTTGGCAGCTTTCAGGCTTGCTTTTATTCTGGGGCACACCATAGTGTTTGTAAGATTTTTGAACAAGGCTTTGGGGGATTGTTTGCTCAGATCTGACATGCAGGTGATCAGTTTGCTGTTGCTTCCAAAAAAACCCAAACATCAAGAGACCTACCTCACTAATTTTTTCGGGAGACAAATATACCAGCATTATGTTTTATAGTATTATCTGCTTTGTGTCCTTTAAAAAGAGAAATATCTAACTGTGGATCTTAGAATTTCCTTTTACAAATACTGTCTTTTAAAACCTTCTGTTTCCTGTGCTCTTCATATAGCTCTTCATATAGCATTGCAATAGAGGGGTGAAAAGTGACAGGATTCATCTGTAGCTCTTTTCTGAACTTTGTTGACCATTCAGCATCTTCTGTGTTTAGTAGTGGATATACCACTTCTCAGAGAACATTGCCTAAAACTTCTTCACCAAGAAAAGGATTTGAAATACTCGTATCCAAGACAGAGATTCCTCAGAGGAAGCCAAACCAGAAGATAGTTGTGTGCTAAGATCAGTATGAAGGCATCTCTTTCCCATTAGTTTCTGTAGGAATTCTCTCTGAAGATCTTGATTCTCAAAGGAAGTTACTCTGTGCTTGTGTGTTGTTTTGTATTACATTAATTTACAGGCACTGAAAGGATTCCAATTTGTAAATTTCCAATTAGAAACTCCCTAAATGCCTACACAGTACCATAAATTCTCCAGCCTTTTCAATCATGAAAGCTATTTTTCATTCTTTCAAATCCCACAGCTTGAAACAAAAAGCATTTTTCAAGTTTATGTTTATATTGTGCATCTCTGCAAATGAGAGAAAGGTTGTTTTGTAACTTATTGATGTATTAATTACAAGGTTAGGAAACACAAGGCTTAAAAAACTAAAATTTTGTGGGCCTAGCATGTCTGCAAATATTCAATTTTATTTCAAAAAACCTTTTTTACAGAAATTTTGAGCATACGTTAAACGTTCACTGAAAAATAAAGAAAAAAGAGGGAAGTAAGACTTAAAATACTCGCATTTTCTTCGTTCAATCTTTAATATTAGAAGTGTCCATGTTATATATGTATATAGGCACAGATATATATCTACATGCACAATTGTAGATAAATACATAACACGTAGTATTCCATTACAACATTTACCGTATGTCTAATAAGAGATTAATGACTCTATTTCCCCTTTTACTGAGTATTATAGGATGAAATTGGGCAGTAGAAAAAATAACTGCAGCAGTAACCTCTAACAGTTTTATAAAGCTTTAATAAAACAGGAGGGATAATTACCCTGATATACTTTGTTCTGTCATAGAATGTAATAATACAGAGTTGCCCAAGTGTTAAAGAATTTAGGCTCTTCAGAGAAGATGAGTATCCCTATGCAATGAAATTCTACAGTGCTATTTTACTAGATTGTATAAATTGCTTCATAAATCAGGTTTGTAAATTATACTTGGTGTTTCTAAATAAGCCTTCATCACTGCAGGAGTTTAAATATCTTTTAAAATACTATGCAAAAATCTTGCTGTGAAGAGAACTACTGCCTAAATATATTTGTGAAGAAAAGCATCTCTTGTACAAGCAAAACAAGGTGCTTCATCAATTATTTAATACATCATTTGCATATATAATTTGTAACACAACCAGAAGAAAGCATGTATTAAAATATGTAAAACAAGATGTAATCTGATTGAATTATGGATAGTTAAAATGAATAGTTATCCAGCTAGGAAGCTGAAACTGCCATTAAATAATTTTCATATACAATTATAGAACATTACTGATTATTCAAAGTGAGTGTTCATACTGTAGGCTAAACTGACTTTGCATTCTGTTATTTTCAAAGTCAGACTTAAGAATAAGCAACCTGCTTTTAGCAATTACAATCCTGTATAAATTAACTATTCACAACAAATTTAAATATAAGCTTTAATATTTTTATATAACTTCATTGGCTTAACTGCCACGTACAGCTCTGTTAAAAATATAGATGTGGGCAGTAAATAGATTGGCAAAATGAGGTCTCTTTAAATTCAAATAATGTATGCAAATTATGAAGGCATTCAGAACCTATGGGTAGGTGAATTCAGACTTCTGGAACATAAAAAACATGAAAACACTATTAATTAAAGAAAGAAGTATAACACTGGTCTATGCAGTGAAGGTGTGCTATAGAATATAGCTACTCTCACTGTCACATCCTTTGGAATATTCAGTCTTCCCACCTCCAGCAAGGAGACTTCCACTTTCTACAGAGGCTAATATTGCAGTTTTAAAAGTTTAGCACTAGCTGCCTAGTTCATGTTTGTTGAGTATGTATTCAGATCCTGCTTTTCTAAATCCAGGTGGTGGGAGAATATTTTCAGAGTCTGATAGAAGGTCTTGGACTATTTTTCCTCTTCAGAATTTGTTCTTCACATTGTGAAGCACTTTGGAAAATGATTTCAACTGTGTTGGCATAGCATCTCGCTGTCAGTTGTTAGCTTGTCACACTGGAACATATCTATTCCTGCAGCTCTTCTGAGCAGAACTGAAAGGGCCAGGGTCAGATACATTTGGAACAGGAGATTTTTGTTAGGTGACAACTAATTTATCAGCTTCAGACCAGTTTTAGTCTACTACTCCTTCTTTACTTGGAAAAAGGGAAGTAAAAAATTTACACAACTCTTGAACAATGTATCAATTTCCTCACTAATGTACATTATGAAGAAATTAAAATATTTTTGAATGGGACCAAAAAACCCAAGAAGGAACTAAAATGGTAATAAATATATTGGGTTACAGCTGGAAGGAAAGGACTATTTGCTGATTTACGGGGGAGTGAATTATTCAACATGAAGTGTCCTTCCATTGAAATTGACAGAACAGGTTGTTCTTTAAAAGGCAAAAAATGGTCACTCAATTAGATAATTTTAAAAATATAAACAGAAAGAACAATCCAGAAAAACCCTAAAATAATGGCTAAGTTTTCTGTTGTATGTTACTTGAAAAAGAAGGGACTGTAACTGTGGTGCTCTGGCTTTTATGTACATACGCTAGTTTTGGCAGGGATAGATAGTCTGAAGATGTGTTTTGGTTTTGTGTTGAAAATAGCGTTGATAACATGGAGATGTTTTAGTTATTGCTGAGCAGTGCTTGCACAGAGCCAAGCCTTTTCTGCTTCTCACACCAACCCATCAGCAAGTCAGCTGGGGGTGCACAAGGCGTTGGGAGGGTACACAGCCAGGACAGCTGATCCAACTGACCAAAAATATATTCCATAACATATGATGTCATGCTCAGCATATAAAGGGCTGGGGAAGAGGAAAGGGGGCAGGAGGAGGGCATTCAGAGTGATGGCATTTGTCTTCCCAAGTAACCATTACGCATGATGGAGCTCTGCTTTCTTGGGAATGGCTGAACACCTGCCTGCCATGGGGTGTGGTGAATGAATTCCTTGCTTTTCTTTGCTTGTGTACATGGCTTTTGCTTTACTTGTTAATCTCTTTTTATCTCAACCCATGAGTTTTCTCATTTTCACTCTTCTAATTCTCTCTCCCATCCTGCTGGGGACAGGGAAGTGAGAAAGCAGCTGCTGGCTGGGGTTAAACCACAACAGTATACTTCTATCATACAAGTCTGTTCTGGATGGAGTGATGCACTTCACTCATAACAGAGAAGCAGCAATATGTTTATTGATATAAAACGGTGATTTAACAAAGTTTGATAGTAAATGCAACAGTGGTTTAATGAGACCCGATGGCAAGGTACACTTGGCTATTTAATACATAGAGCTCAGGGTAAGTCATCCTTATTGGGAAAACCCTCCCATTGAGTTACGAGGTTTAGAGAGCAATCCCTTGCTTTCTAAGTTCCTACTCACAGGAATCTATGTGCAGCTGGATCCAATCATAGTCCCAGACATGGTCAATGGTTTATGTCTAAAAGGTTATACATGCGCACAATCAATCTAAGATATAATGTTACTGAAGCTTACAAAGTTTAACAAACTATTAATCACTTACCAAGGATGTGTTGCAGCAAGGAATCTCTCAAAGTTGAGGAGTAAAGAATGTCTGCAGTAGGTGTAACCTTGAGAGGCATCCCTATTCAAAGGGAGATCCTGTTGTGCAGCCTGCTGCCACGCAGGAGAACTCAAAGGGCCCTTGCACTGCTCACTATTTATGGGATAAGATGATCAAATCAGTCATATTTACATACTGACTAACGATGTTAGTTTCTTCCAAATTTCACTTGAGTCGGAGATTGACCAGTACTGTGGTTAGTTGGGCACATTGCTCAAATTAGCCCTTGGGTATTGCGTTTTCATCTGTTTTCCCCAAATCCACATTGAGCAGGATGCATCCATCAGGACCAGATGCATCCATTACAACCACCACTGATGGTTATCCCTTGAGCAGGATTGTGAGAAATAAAGGTCAGGTTGGGGGTGCAGAGGGGAAGTACACTGTCACAAACCCATCTGAACTCAGGTAAGAGTGACAAGATGACTTTGTCATCTAGCGAAGTAATCTAAGTTTTAATATGCATTATGGTGATCAAAAATGTTTAATTCTAAAAAGTTTTAATCTAACAGGAAATAATTATACTTTAAAGTCCATATTGTTCTGCTAATGCAACTATTTATTTTATTTTTGTCACCTCACTGTCACAATATTTTCTGCTTCAGGGTCCTAACATGAAAGAAGTTCTGCATAAGCAAAAAAGATGGGTGAAAAAAGTATGCATAATTCCCTAGTTTAATGCTTTTGAACTGAACTCTGACACTCAGTGTCTCTGCTAGAGGAGCTATAAATTCAGTGAATTATCAAATTAACAAGAGCAAAAGAGTATGGTTTCTCTAAGATGATATTTCATGTGGCATACGTTATTTTATTCAGGATGCTACTTTTTATTGCCATATCAGCTTTTCCTTCATGTCTTTTGAGTTACATGGAGAACCCATTTCTTACTGAGAAGTCATGTTTCTTTCTCAATTCTACTAGTTTTTAGAAGTCTGAAAATGCATCTTCAGTAGAAAATAGGAAAGGCTAAAATAAACTCCGTTGTCATAAACAACAACCGCTTATGTTAAGATTAAAAGTATAGCATGAAGCAACAACACCTGCTTGGGTATTACTCTACTGTATCTATGGAATAGATTAAAAATTGAATCCTAATTTTAGCATATGAAAATTCAAAAGCACTTAAGCATTTAAAATACAATTTTTGTATTCTTTGTTGTTTTTCAGTTAAATTAATCATAGCCATTTCTGGTCTAGTCCTGAAACAGAAGTGCTAATGTATAAGACGGACTTTCTCATGACAGAGGATGACTTTTTGGAGAGGCAGAGCTTGTATCCCACATCACTGCTATAAAAATAGAACATGCCAAGAATTTCAGTCAGGTTTCATATAAAATAGCTTGTCTGGTTTTCACCATTTCAGTTCTTTTTCTCCCATTGCTCCTTGTCTTATTGTATGTATTGCATCTTAATTTTAATCAGAGAAGCCCATATAGTGCTGTGTTTCAGATTTGTGACCAAAACAATGTTGATAACACACCAGCACTGTGACTATTGCTAAGCATGTTTACACAGTGTCCAGGTTTTTTCCCTTTTCACATTTTGTCCCCCACTATCAGTAGGCTGGGAATGGTCAAGAGTTTGGGAGGGGACACAGCTGGATCAGCTGACCCAAACTGACCGGAAGGGTGTTCCATGCCATATAACATCAAGTTTGGCAACGAAAACTATGGGTAGTCTTTCCAAGATAGCCATTGCTAGGAGGCTGGCTGGTCATTGATCTGCTGTGTAGGGAGGCAGCAAGTGATGGGAGGTACCTGGGAAGTAGCGAGTGATGCCTTTGCATCACTAGAGAATGGTCCTCTTTTTTTTCCCCTTTCACCTGTTAAACTGTCTTTTCCTCAACCCGTAAGTTTTTTACTCATTTTTTCTCTTTCAATACTCTCCTCTATCCTGCTGGAGAGGGAGTGAAGTGAGTGAGGGGCTGGTGGGTGCTTGGTTTCTGGCAGGGATCAACCCACAACACCGTAGAAACCTTTCACATAACCTAGATCCTTTACCAAATTAATCTCTTTCAAATCTCTTTGCTTTTTCCATGCCGTGTAGTCGTGTCATATTTTTCCCTCTCTATGTTTTATGCAGTCATTTCTCAGCCCCAGACACTACCCAGAGAGCTTCAGCCTCCGTCCATATCCTTATTCCTTCATTCCTCCCATCTGCTAGTCTCTTCTTCTCTCATTTCCCTCCCTGGCTGTCATTCATGATTATCAATCTCTGTGCATGCTGCTTGCCATTCTTCTCCATAGCTATCTCAGTGTCTTTCTTTTCCATATATGTTTTTTTCTCTCTTGTCAAAATCTACTGGTACTTTAAAACTTTCTGACAGTTGCCTTTAATCCAACTCTTCTGGATTTGAATCAGGCAACTGTCTTCTCCTCTCAGGAAGACCTGGTAGAAGAAGAGTTGGTGGTTGTACAGGAGAGACCAGCTTTTGGTTCAGCACCCAGCACTGGTTGTTCATTCAGAGAGTACTAAAGGGATAGCACACTTCAAAGTCTTTTAGGTTTTGTTAAATTTGACATTTATTTGGGATGTGCTTGCAAAAACCTTGAATTATTGTTTCCCAAAAGCCTCCCATTCAGCCATGTTGGAAGAGCAAAAAGCACATCCTCAACATAAAGGTCAACTTTGCAACAAATAAAAGTTTTGAATTATGGCAGTGGTAATATATTCCATGAAAAAGGTAATTTTCGTGGGTTTTTTGACTTTTATCCTGGCTTTTTCAAAAGTGAATGAGATTAATAAACAATAATATTTTCAATTTAATAATATTTAAACAAAATTAAATAAATCTGAGGCAAACACCTGAAAAAGAAAATTTAAACCCCAACAGCCTCTGTTTGATAAAGGTATGTTACAAGTAAAAGAAGAATTTTAAAAAATACATTGCTAAGTAAACTTAAAACAACTGAAACTATCAGTCCTGCCCATAATATAATTATCAGTTCTTTGTTCTTGTTTTGCTATCCACTTAAGTCCCTTCCCTAAAATGTATAATTAGACATTGCTACTTAAGGCTTTAAAGAATTATTATACGACCTCATTGGTGAGCTGCTGAAATATTCAGGATAAGTGTCACAGACATTTGTCAACTGAAGACATGGGAACTCAGAATTCACTTTTGGGGGACACTGACAAAGCATGTATAGAGAGCAGGAATAAAGCAACGACTTAATATTTTCTTAGGATGCTTTTGATTAGAATATAAAAGAAGTAAAGAAGTGTGTACAAGCAATGTATCAGCACAGGACAGTTTAATGCAATCAGAAGTCTAGAAAGTTCACTGGATTTACCAAAATCACCAGTGGTGATTCCTGCTGGAATCCCTATGGGCTGTCCCCTTTGGTTGACTCCTTCCAGTTTTTATTGTGAACTGTGTAGCAACCAGGCAAAGGCCACCACTAGGGTCCTAATGTTCTCAAAGCAGGAATAGCTTGCCTCACACTCTTCTTGGTGTGATATAAAGGGTTGATGGCAAATGTGCTCAATTTTATCCCTACTTGAGGAATTTACCAATGATCTCTGCTGTCTGAAGCACAAGCGTGGCTTGTGAGTTGTCTACGTTCTTGCTGATCTATTGACTTTGTCAGTTAGGCTAGCCACAATTAGCAACAAGGTAAACACAAAATAGAAATTAAAATGATTAAAAAAAAAAAGGGGGGGGGAAGTGTAATCAATAGCTTTATTTCACAGTTTAACAGACATAGTAGTGTTTACACCACTTCTCCATTTATATGTAAATGTAGAAGCTTTCATATGCATATAAGTTCACATATCAATACAAACATTTCTATAAGGTCTTTTAAAACCTTCATTCTCTCTAGTAAAGAGTCATTTAGGTTGCTTCATTCAGAGTGTCGGTGTAAGAGAGCATAGAATCGTAGAATCATTTAGCTTGGAAAACCTTTAAGATCAAGTCCAACTGTTAACCTAACATTGCCAAGTCTATCACTAAACCATGTCCCTAAGCATGGTAGACTTCTAGCCATGGTTTTAGCTTCTTTGCTGCTTGTTTCTATTGCTTCATTTCATTAGTGCAAACTCTTTGGTAGGCTCTTTGATAGATATGTCATTTTAGCAAACACCCATTTTGTTAGCAAAAGTTGCCCACAGCCTTGCAATTCTGTTTCGTTGCGTTTTTCTCCCTTTCAGTTTTTCTCTCTTCGAGTTTTTGCTGCCTCCTGTTGATTCAATATGGGATAAGCACTGATAAGCTTTCTGAACAGTACATTTAACTGGAAATAAGAGGGTTATAGATAAGAAAGTCAGTCTCTCTCGGTAAAGAAATTAATGTGGTAAAACTGTAAAAACAGGAAAACCGATGATAAATCAGAATAAAGCCAACAAGAGCTTTTGGATGAAAGTTAAAGAAAAAGAGATGTTAAAGGGATGTGACACAGTTTGTTCTAACAGCAAGCTTATTAACATTCCAGGCTTAAAATGCTGTTCTCTACCAACTAATAAAAAGAGCCCATCTGCTACACACCAGGTAACTAAAGCTCATAAGGAAAAATGCTTGGCAAAAGGAGAAGAGACAAATCTGTCCAGTTAACTGGAATTGGATTACTGTATTAAAATTCTCCAGTTCCATAGCAGTTATATTGCATTCCATATTAAAGATTATATACATTGGATACAAGTACACCAGTTCTATTGGTCTACTTGCATCCCTATTGCTTAAAGCATTACTGGAATGTCTAATCTGTTCTAACAGTAAAGTTTTTAATCCTCTTTCTCATGACACATTTTAAATGAAAAATAATAACAGCATGATAATTATAGGTATATTTGAGAAGCATAGTAGCTTCCTGTCTTAAAAAATGGGAACAACATCTCAAATGAGTGACATTGTTATTGTTAATACCATACACTTTAAAAGCAATTTCATAATCCTTTCTCACCAAAATATATTTACATTACATTAAAATAATAGTTTTGGCAAAAATCAAAGCCTAGTTCTTACTTTTAGTATTTTTGATGTGTTCTCCATGTCCATGAGTACTCCTGGCTAATGGTGTAGGTAGACCATTTAAAGGAGCAATAGAGTTACAATTTGCATTTTTTCTTTCATTTTTCTATTTAACTTCTTATATAGGCAGAGTGAAAGGTTTTTCAAGGTAGTTTTGTATTATTATGCAATTTAAACTGTGTGTTAAGTGGTTGCACATTTTCTTGCTTTACCTCCACAATCAGATCAAACTTTATTTCTCTTGTCTGTACAGTAGAGGCTATTGACACACTCACTCCTGCTGAAAGCTCTGTAATTGATAAAAGCTCAGCTAGAATTCATGGGTGTCTCATGAACCCCAACTGCCTTCAACCCCCACTTGCAAACAATGCTACTGTGTCCCCCTGGATTAGCAGAGTAGCAGGATCAGCCTTAATGTTGGTAGAATGTTCTCAAGTCTCCGTAAACAGTAATACACAGAGAAATCAAAGATAATTATAGCTGGTAATATTTAAATATTAAGTTTAGCATGTGGACTAATACGAATGTCTCTTCATGGAAACAAGAAAAAAAAACCAAACCATCTTTTGGAGGAGAGTTAGAAGACAGTTCCTTTTCTGGATCTAAGACTCAGTCCATATAACATCAAAGAGTTAAAGCACTTATAAGAAATATCTGTGAAAAAAATAGTTTTTAACATCACAAAAATTATATATTTCCCACTGATATTATTCTAAAAATACAATTGATTAAGTCATTATTGCTAAGGCTTTAATTTTGAAAATTAAACTAAACCAAAATTCAGCCTAAAGCAGAAATCCATAAATTCATTTGTGAATGTTACAGAGCACAGGGAAGAGGGACTTATGTGGGACAAAGTGTTGAGCAGTCCTATCTGTAACATTGTAATCAGCTCCACTTTGAAAAATATTTTTCAAAAAATTATAAATAAAACACATTTAGACATACATTTTATAAACTCATTATTAAAGTGTTTTAACTTGTGCTCTTTAAAAAAAAAAGGGTAAAAAAAAAACCTTGTCAGAATCCATTTCACAGTGTTTTAACCGGGAAAAACCTGCCATAAAAGCTTAACTATAAAGACTTGAATGGTTGCATAGCTATTTAGAATTCCCCATAGACAAAGGGCTGCACACCATTACCTGTAACTGCTTAGCTGAGGAAAAGTAACAACCTTGCATCCAAAGGAAAGAGGGCATTTGAGACTTCATGAAACAATATACATGCAATACCAGTGCAAAATATGTGCCCCTTGCTTCTCACGGTCTATAACTTTGGTGTCACAAAGCAGAGAAGAGCAAGCTCAGTCCTTCGACAGAGTGGCATTGGCATCAAGGATTCACAGCATACTTGTAACAGAAAAAGAAAACAGGTAGAAATGATAATTTAAAGGAAGCAGACTGACAGCAATAAGTCTTTTCTTAAATGTATGTATCTGCATTCTTCAGAAGGTAGAGTGTTTCTGCTGAGAAAGGTGGCATAAGAGAAGAAAGATATTAATCAAGAGATTAAAAGTAAAAGCCAATAGTGTGGTTCACATACTTATTTTTGACAGTTTCTTAGCTAAGTCTCTGTTGGTCCTTCTCCTGGAACAGGAAAAGGTTGGCAAAATTTATCATATTGTATGTACAACTCCAATTTCTATACCAAAGGTCTATTCAACATGGGAAACCAAAGGGAGTGCTATTTTATGACAGTCATGTAATGGATTTTTGTTTTAAATATATACGGAGTGAAAAAGATTATAAAAAAAGGTAAAAATGCCATATATTAGATTCCTTTCACAGAATTTGAAAGAACAAAGATGACTTCAAACCTCTTCTATTAATGATGTTTAGGTTAAAAAGATTAGTTTGCATAATGATAACAACCTTGCAACTCATCAGACTTCCTAAAGCCTCCATGATATTATCTTTGGGTTGTAGAGCCCAAATGACCATCATGATTTGTACTTCAGTTCAACTTTATTACTTTTCATCAAACTGAAATTTCCCATCTTGGATTGAACTGTTCCTTGGAATATTTTGCATAAAGTGTTCCAGTTGCCATAAAGATATTTATTTAACAACATTTTGGAGACAGAGAAAAGACTTTAGTGCTCTTTGTCCTGGAACAATGTCCTACCCAGCAGGCTAGAGCCATTCAGCTCTAATTTTCAGACCTAGTGGTAAGGAATTAAAAAGGTTTTGAGAAAACCCCATTTCAGAACCGTTAATAGCCTACTAGCTATGGTGGGTATGGTCCCACAATGAAGGTAGTTACAGGTGTGCGTTTAAGTGAGAGGAAGAAACTGAGTAATTTTTATTTTTTTTTCCCCTGGATAAGTAGTCTCCCCATTAAAGAATTGAGGAATACTATCTTCTGCTAATTATTATGAATGACAAGTCTATTCAACTGTTTCTATATCAGAAGTTCACTTTAACAATTTTATGGTTCAGTTCATAGAAAATGGAGAAAACACAGCAGTTCAATGTCAAGTTGTTATTACAGAACATAATGATTCTGCTCTGAATTAAAACATAAATATTTTCTGTAATAGTATTTCAGCAATCTCTTTCCCAAAAGTTGGAACTGTGGGAGTGCAAGTGCAGAAGAACTCCTGATAATTTATAGATGCTGGGGTAAGGGATGTTCTTACTTCAGTATTATTTTTGAAATCTTAATGATTGTCTAAAATTCAGCCTTAGACAAAATTTTCTAAATGTTTTAAACAAATATGAAGATGGGTTGCACCATCACTGCCTCAGGAAGCAGTTACCATCTTGAAAAATTGGGAAACACCATATATTTGAATTGTACTGAAGCAATGCATGGATTTGACTCCAGAGCTGATCTTCTAAAGTCTGCTTTAGGATGCATGTGTCTACAGTCTCTTTGTGTTTGCCCTCTAAGTTAGCTGGAATGCTAGTTTTGACTCAGAAGTGTGGAGTTGAATTGTGAATGTAGCACTGTTCTAACAGAGCTATAAAGCTGACTTGGAGCACTGGCCTCATGGTACGTATCTCAGCAAAAGACTGCTTCATCCAGTTGTAAGGAAAATTATAAGCACTTTATAAACTAGGCAGCAAAATTCAGGGATGTATTTTTTTCTTTAAAAAAAAACTACACAAAGTTATTAAGGTCAATTTGACTTGCAGGTGTCTCTGTTACAATCCCAATCTAGCTATTCATGAGACATTGCATTTGTTTCTGTATTAGTAATTTATCCATTTTCATTTTTTTAAACCAATTGCATATTTTATAATGTACATGCATCAAAATAAACCCTAAATCTAAACCTAGAAGAATTAAAGCTAGTTCAAATTTTCCTCACAGTACCCAACTTAAAAGTTATTTTGTCAGAATTATTCTTCATCCTGTTAAAATGCTCATACAGGGAGCACAACAATATTAAATACAGAAATTTGCAATGGTTACACAATGCATTTTTCAGCCTCCTCTTGGGATAACCCTGTTATCTTCTTCTGTGTGCTAAAATCCAATGACAAATATTGGTGGGAAACACAAGCTAACTCTTTGTGCTGATCAAAGATGACTCATATTATAAACCCCCTGTAACCAGCTCTGCTGTGCCCTCCAGGTCAGAACGCTGCCTGTCAGGGTGAAGATTAAGCTCTGTAACAAAGAACTACCTATAGCATAAACCTCTTTCAGTGTCTGAGAAATAGAAACAGTTTTTAAAACTTGCATATGTGATAAGACTACATTTCTTGACAAAGATAACTGAAATTTAATGTGTTTTTTTTTCTACACTCTCTGAACAAGCGTAAAATGAAATGGATCCAGAGGTTAATTATGAATTGCTTTTTACTTCTTCTTGGCTGTAACCTTGTAAAAGCACTCTATTAGAGTTGCAAGAACATGATACATTTAATTTCATCACATAGATTACTTCAAAGAATCTGTTTTGAAGGGGAGATATGTTTCTGTTGAAGTTTGAAATTATTTACTTTTTTGATGGCTTATAAATATTGCTCTCTTGGTCTCATCTCACACAAAGCCTCAAAGGAAAGTGGTTAAAAATATTGTTATAAAGACCTTGGGGTGGGGTGGGGTGTGTGTGTTTGTGGAGGTCTTTCTGTAAGATTTAATTTATTTTTTGAGACAATATTTACTGGGTTTTGTTTGTTTGTTTTCCTTTACCTGTTCCTGTTATCAGGCTCAGGCATGATTTTATCTTGCATCTCCCTCCCCTGTACCGTGCATGTATGACTTTAGGAATGAGATTCATGCTTCATTTTTGTGTCTGTGTAGTGGATCTGGGAAAATTCCTCTATATACTATCTCAAAGATCTCTTTTCCATAGTAGTCTCTCATATTCTCTTTCAATATAATCTAAGGTAAGCAGGGGAAAGCTTTGGTTGTAGGAGGAAGTATATGAATTGTATTAGATTTAATGGTAGTTATTAATCTTATTACAGCTACTCAAAATATTCATTCAGGAAATCCTCTAAACTGTTTGAGATTCATGGGCTTCTCTTCCTGAATTTTGGATGGCTGTCCTCCACTTAGCTTTCAGATAATTTTGTACTTAGAAGTCATCCAATAGATTGGTTCTTAGATTCTTAAACAATCTTTTTCAAGATATACTCAAAAGTCTTTGCCTTTAACTTTCTCTTACTCTCTCTCACCTCTGGTTTTGACCTGTGAAGGCAAACTACTGTCTTTGAAGCAGCAGTCCTAATTTTGTGATTATAAAAATAAGTAATCCTAGGTGAATAACTTGTTCTTCAAATCATTCATGTAGAAGACAAAATATTTTTAAGTTTTTCTGTATGGCTTGGAATTCGTGTTTCTTGATCTGTGCAGTTTTCCCATCTTTTCCCCTAGTTTATGTACTGAGCGTGACATCATATGGTATGGAATGTTCCTTTGATCAGTGCTGGACACACTGCAGCACACCTGAAGTCTAGAGGAGATGATCCAGGGGCTCGTGTGGCAACAGGAACCAACAGGGAAACACTGAGAAAATACATCAAAGGAATTCCAGGCAGCAGGTCAGCCTCATCGGGGCCCAGCTGAAATGCCTCTATACAAATGCACATACCATGAGGAATAAACGAGGAGTTGGAAACATGCACAGGCCTACGGGTCTGCGATCTCATTGGCATCATGGCAATGCAGTGGGACAGCTCCTGTAACTGGAGTGTTGAGGTGGAAGGATACAGGCTCTTTAGGAAGGACAGGCAGGGCAGGTGAGGAGAGGGTGTTGCCCTCTATGTCAATGACCAGCTGGAGTGCATGGAGCTCCATCTGGGGATGGATGAGGAGCCAACTGAGAACTTATGGGTTAGGATTAAAGGGAGCACAAGGGCAAAGACATGACAGCAGAGGTCTGCTACAGGCCACCTGACCAGGGGGACTGAATGGATGAGGCCGTCTACAGACAGATAGGAGCAGTCTCGTGTTTGCAATTCCTGGTCCTTATGAAGGACTTCAGTCACCCTGGTATCTGTTGGAGGGCCAACACAGCAGAGCACAAGTAATCCAGGAGTTTCCTGGAATGTGTTGATGATAACTTGCTTCTTCAAGTAACAGAGGGAGAAGTGCCATGCTGGACCTTGTTCTCACCAAGAAGGAGGGACTGGTAGGGGATGTAAAGCTCAAGGGCAGGCTTGGCTACAGTGACCACGAAATGGTGGAGTTCAAGATCCTTAGGGCTGTGAGGAGGGCAGACAGCAAGCTCACTACCCTCGACTTCAGGAGACCAGACTTTGGCCTCTTCAGAGACCTGCTTGGTAGAGTACCATGGGACAAAACTCTGGAGGGAAGAGGGGCCCAAGACAGCTGGCTAGTGATCAAGGGTCATCTCTAAGGTCAGGAAAGCTGCATCCCAATAAAGAGGAAGTAAGACAAAAATGCCTGGAGGTCTGAATGAATGAACAAGGAGCTCCTTGGAAAAAGTCAAACACAAAAAAGAGAAGCCTACAGAGGGTGGAAGCAAGGGCAGGCAGCTTGGGAGGAATACAGAGAAACTGTTCAAGCAGCCAGGGATCTGGTTAGAAAAGCCAAAGCCCTGACAGAATTAAATCTGGCCAGGGATGTTAAAGACAACAAGAAAAGTTTCTATGGATATGTCAGTGATAAAAGGAAGATGAGGGAAAATATGGGTCCCCTCTGGAATCAAACAGGTGGCCTAGTTACCTTGGATATGGAGAAGGCTGCGGTACTCAACAACATTTTTTTGATGGTTGGACTAGATGATCCTGGAGGTCTCCTCCAAACTTTATGATTCTGATTCTATGATTTTTGCCTCAGTCTTCACCAGCAAGTGCTTGAGCCACACTGCCCAAGTCACAAAAAGGCAAAGGCAGGGACTGGGAGAATGAAGAACCACCCACTGTAGGAGATCAGGTTCAAGAATATCTAAAGAACCTGAAGGTGCACAAGTCCATGGGACCTGATGAGCTGCATCTGCAGGTCCTGAGGGAACTGGCGAGTGAAGTGGCCATGCCATTGTCCATCATATTTGAGAAGTCGTGGCAGTACAGTGAGGTTCCCACTGACTGGAAAAGGGGAAAAATAACCCCCATTTTCAAAAAGGAAAAAAAGGAAGACCCAAGGAACTACACACTGGTCAGTCTCTCCTCTGTGCTGGGCAAGATCATGGAGGAGATCCTCCTGGAAACTGTGCTCAGACACATGGTATGTAAGGAGGTGATTGGTGACAACCAATATAGCTTCAGTAAGGGTAAATCATACCTAACAAACTTGGTGGCCTTCTATGACAGGGTTATAGTGTTGGTGGACAAGGGAAGAGCAAGTGATATCATCTACCTGGTCTTAGGCAAGGCATTTGACACTGTCCTACATGACATCCTTGTCTCTAAACTGGAGAGACATGGATTTAACAGATGGACCATTCATAAGGAACTGTCTGGATGGTCACACTGAAAGGGTCATGGTCAATGGCTTGATGTCCGAGTGGACATCAGTGACAAGTTGTGTTCCTCAGGAGTCAATACTGGGACCGGCACCGTTTAATGTCTTTGTCAGCGACATGGACAGTGGGATCAAGTGCACCCTCAGCAAGTTTGCCAGTGACACCAAGCTGTGTGGTGCGATCGACACACTGAAGGAAAGGAATCCGTCCAGAGGGACCTTGCCAGGCTAGATGTGGGCCCGTGCGAACTGCATGAAGTTCAACAAGGCCAAATGCAAGGTTCTACACGTGGGTCGGCGCAGTCCCAAGCACAGCTACAGGATGGGCAGAGAATGGCTTGAGAGCAGCCCTGAGGAGAAGGACTTGGGCATGCTAATTGATGAAAAGGTCAACATGAGCCAGCAGCGTGTGTTAGCAGCCCAGAAAGCCAACCATGTCCTGGGCTGTATCAGAAACAATGTGGTCAGCAGGTTGAGGGAAGTGATTCTGCCTCTCTACGCCACTCTTGTGAGACCTCACCTGGAGTACTGCGTCCAGCTCTGGAATCCTCAGTACAGGAAAGACAGGGAGCTGCTGGAGCAGGTCCAGAGGACAGGCTGAGGGAGTTGGGGTTGTTCAGCCTGCAGAAGAGAAAGTTCTGGGGAGACCTAGTTATGGCCTTCCAGTACCTAAAGGGGGCCTACAAGAAAACAAAAGATGGAATTTTATCAGGGAGTGCAGCGACAGGACAAGGGGTAATGGGTTTAAACTAAAAGAGGGGAGCTTTATATCAGACATTAGGAAGAAATTGTTTACTGTCAGGGTGGTGAGGCACTGGAACAGGTTGCCCAGAGAAGTTGTGGCTGTCCTGTCCTTGAAAGAGTTCAAGACCAGGATGGATGGGGCTTTGGGCAATCTGGTCTAGTATAGGGTGTCCCTGCCCACGGCAGGGGGTTGGAACTAGATGATCTTTGAGGTCCCTTCCAACTCAAACTATTCTATGATTTGCTGATTTGTAATGACCTATAAATATATCGTAGCATATAGAGTATATTATATACAATGAGTTGTACAATTATATATATTTTTTTAATTTGTTCAAATCAGTCTATATTCAAATACACTGTGATTTACAGCTTTTGTTCTCTGCATCAGTTTTAATACTGTAGGCCAAAATATAGCCCTGTACTTCAGATTTTAGGATGCAGTGCCACTGAAAAATGATGCTGAAAATCTGGAACAATCAAGTGATTTTGCTGAAAGGCAAGTTGCGAAAAGATCTCTGTACTTTGATACTTTATCTCTTAACTGTGTCCAGCCGTTGAAAACGGTGAGTTTAATTTAATTGAACAATGTCTTTCCTTCTTCTGGAACCATGAGAAGTTTTGATTTATGTAAAGTGCAGGTGATGTCGAAAGAGGAGTATTCCTCGGTGAAAATCACTTCACCTTCTCCTACCATGAATAGACAGTATGTTTAGGGATTTCTTTCACAGCCTGTGAATGAATAGGGTAAATAATCTGCCAGTGCCTGATAATACAAAGAGATTTCTGGTATTTTTCATCCTCCCGCATTTTATTTCTGTTTTCCAATCCTGCGTCTGCCATTAGTCAATACTATTTCTCCTTTTCCTTTGAGTACTACATTTTATTACAGAAAAATGTGTAACAGTGCTATAAGTTCAAAATGACATCAAATCACATTGCTCGGTGGGAGGTTTAGTGCATTTCTATAGAGCAGAACTGTTTCTGTTGTGTATTTGCAATTAATGAAGGGAAACCAAAATAAAATGAGACCAGTGTGGGTAATAAAATCTCTCCTACCTGTGTACTAACTCACTAACATTGCTGTTCTGAAATACATGTTCTGGAGGTGATGAAATTAAAAGGAGACAATTCTGAAACTGAGGATTGTTGTATAACATTGAGTGAAGGTCAAAATGTTCTTCCTTTTCATGGTCAGTGACACTCCCAACTGAAGATAATGATATGAGTCTCTGAGAAATAACAGCAATACTTTTTAATCCAAAGCAATAAAGTCAAAACAGCAAAGTATTCTGAGTATTCGGAATGTTTGCTTCCTTCTTTCACCTAGGTTATTGACATAGAAGAAGATAATAAGCTTAAATATTTTTCTTCTCAATTTCTCAGAAACCATGGAGTAAATAGTCTTAATACTATTCTGCTAAACAGTGCTAATTTCTGCTCTGAAATATCAGTCAGTTTGATCTACGACAAATAATGTTTTGCTTTTAAGGTTGATTGTTCTAGTTATATAAATTGTGTTAACAGAATTAAAGCAATACTCTATAAATTATCCCTAATTTAAATAATATTATAAAGGTAAATGTGTCAAGAAGTCATGCAGAGTTAGCTGATTTAGAGTACAACTGAATATATTCAATGTATTTGATATTCAATATCTTTGATATTTTAATTCAACAAGTGCTTAGTCAGCAGTGTATTATATATCCAGAACAACAAATAACAGCAGGGAAAAAAAAATCAGAAAGAAGAAAAGCAAACATGGTTTAAAATATCAATTAGAAGATAGCTAATCCATCGGCACCCTCTCCTTACAATCCACTTGCCATTTATTCACTGGTTAGCTCCATGGAAAACCCATACTAGATTATTTTTTCCTGAAATCATAGACTTGAAGAATAGAATCATAGAATCATAGAATATCCTGAGTTGGAAGGGACCCATAAGGATCACAGAGTCCAACTCCTGGCTCCACACAGGACCAGCCCAATTAGAACAGATGACTGAAAGCATCATCCAGACACTTCTTGAACTCAGTCAAGCTCGGTGCTGTGACCACTTCCCTTGGGAGTCTGTTCCAGTGCTTGACCACTCTTTCCATGAAGAACCTCTTCCTGATATCTAACCTAAACCTCCCCTGATGCAGCTTCATGCCATTCCCACGGGTTCTGTTGCTGGTCACCAGAGGGAGATCAGTGCCTGCCCCTTTGCTCCCCCTCGTGAGGATGCCGTAGGCTGCGATGAGGTCTCCCCTCAGCCTTCTTTTCTCTAGACTGAACAAACCGAGGGACTTCAGCCTCTCTTCATACGTCTTCCCCTCTAGACCCTTCATCATCTTAGGTGCCCTCCTCTGGACACTCTCCAATAGCTTTATGTCTTTCTTGTACTGTGGTGCCCAAAACTGCACACAGTACTCAAGGTGAGGCCGCACCAGGACAGTGTAGAGTGGGACAATCATGTCCCTAGACCTGCTGGCAATGCCGTGCTTGATGCACCACAGGGTACAGTTGGCCTTCCTGGCAGCCTGGGCACACTGTTGACTCATGTTCACCTTGGTGTCAACCAAGACCCCCAGATCCGTTTCAGTGTGGCTGCTCTCCAGCACATCATCCCTCAGTTTGCATGTACAGCCAGGGTTGCCCCTACCCAGGTGCAGAATCTGGCACTTGATCTTGTTAAACTTCATGTGGTTGGTGATTGCCCAGTTTTCTAATTTGTCCAGGTCTCTCTGCAAGGCCTCACAACCCTCAACAGAGTCCACAGTTCCTCCTAATGTAGTATCATCTGCAAACTGAAAGATCAGCTTGTAGTATACCACAGACAGCAATGACTGGAGTTTTGGTACGTATAACTCCACTCAGGGGATTTATAGATTTTAGAAACTTTGGATCATCTCCAAGAAAGCTCCGATCCACAGAGAAACCTCAGAAATATCTAAAAGCTGAGATATAAACTCATCCCGATAACTGAAAAAGGAGGCAAATTATTCACTATGCTGGGTAATAAGTTTGAGCTGAATATCCTTGCTTGAATTAGTCTGGACCTAGGACCATGTTCTCACAGGCATACCGGTTTGAGGATTTGAAGTATTATTTGAAGATTATATTCTGTGCTGTGTACAGTGCTGTGTAAGGTTCCTTTGGAACTGCTTTGGATGACTACACAATACAGCATTGCAAGGTGTAGATATGCTGCAAGCAACCAAAGAAAAATATCTAACCTTTGAAAGCATCCTTAATAACTTTCCAAATTAGATATTGCGTAGTATTTTTTCTATTATTCTGTCCATGAAGGTTTTCATTATATACTCCTACATTACAGTAACCCTAAACATGTCTTCTTTCACCTTCTCTCATAAAAGATGAGAATTAAAGCCTTGAATGTAGAGAATAATAGATGTGCATCACATTAATAGTACTTGTTCAGAAAAAAAAAGGAAAAAAGTTGAATAAAAATTATTATCACATTTATAACCAATCTTTTATGAGTTATCAAAATTATTTACGATTCATAGTATTTATCACATTCCTGACTTTGTACAAATTCTGTAAGAACAAAATTGTCAGACATTCTTAGTCTGAGCTTGACCTGCCTGGAGCTTAGTTTTAGCTTTTTTAGCTGGAACAGCAGAGATATGCTGACCAGGTAACTATTGCCTAAACTGTTTCACTTTCATTTTGCTTTGTAGGACTGCATGATGTATGATTCTTATAGTATTTTTTATATTCTGTAGCTAACTGGTACTACTACTACTACTACTACTACTACTACTACTACTTATTATTATTATTGTTATTGTTATTATTAATTTTAACTGCATTATTATGAAGACTTTTCCTGTTATAGTATTCTGATCTGGTTTGTTGGTTTTTTTTTTTAAATCCATACCAAAATTAGAATGTTAATATTTCATATAGACTAACAATACATATTTTACTTTGCATATAAAGTGTATTTCTTGGGCCTATGTAAACTGCAGAAATTTCAGTGCAACTGAGGACTTAATTTAATGCAACAGGACATGCAAATCCCTGGACACACCCATTCATACTTTTGTCTTCTGACCACTTTAATTAGTTCTTCATTTTCAGTTCAGTGTATCCATGATTTGCTTGGCCAATAGCTACTCAGTTTGGTGGCTATGCCTCAGTACCCCTAGGCTTCAACACTCCTAGGCTGAAACCATATTCCCTAATACTGCTATTAAGTATAACCCAGTTAAAGCCATGGGTGATGTTGACCCATGTGTATATTTAGTACTAAAAATATCTCTCTCACATCATAATTTAAAGACTCAGAAAAAGCAGTAGTTGCGAATGCCAATATGACTCTCATATATTTGACCAAAGAACTTAAACTTTTTTCCTTTCTTGTTAGCGAGTTTAAAGATATCAAGCACAAGTGTTTTGATATGCTATTTGGTACCTACATACAAACAAAAAGAGTGCCAAAATACTTTTAGAATTGTGAAATCTCAAATTTAAAACCTATGCAAAGCCAAGGTAAATATTACACCAAAGCTTCAATTTCTGTTCTTCATAGGTATGAGTTATTGATCAATTTATTTATTTTTCTCACATAAATCATCAACAAGGAAGCAGAAATTAACTGTTCTCTTTTCTGTGAATCCATCATTTGAGGGAAACAAGCACTCTGACCTTTCTATGGATTTATTTGGTAGAAAGGAAATACTGTTTATTCCTAAATTTCGAAGATGAGTTGTAGTATATAGCTACTGTGTAGTAAGTTATTGACTTTGTAAACTGGCCATATGTATTCTAGCTATACATTTTTGGGGGGCTCTTTTATTGTAGGAGTCAGGATAGAAGAATAAAAATGAATTTAAACTGTGCATATTAAAAACGTTATGTTGTTGTTTGTTTGGGTTTTTTAAGAATTCTTCTTCCATGCAATTTTGTGAACTTCATTAATAATACCTTGCCATTTTCAATTAGAAGCCTGAAGCCTTTATTAATGGGGATAACATCTTGTTCAGATAGGCTAAAAGCATTGATTAAATCGGATGTTATTTGTAGCTTAGCATGCCATTCCCTGAGGCAGGACGAGTGAGTGTTTTATTCTTTTCCCTTTTCTCTTTGCCATACACTATACATAAAATCTTACCAAAGAAGTAGAAGGAAAAGACTGCCAAATGCTTGTGTCTGTATACCATGTCTGGGGGAGCAGCAGCAGAAAATTTAGATATATGGAATATAAAAGTGGATTATAAGATAATGCAAACTGAATATCCTTGAATATTAAGACATGTAAACAAATAACAAATATTTTGTGACTCTGGTTAATTTAGTTTTCAGGCATGAAATAGAAATCTTTTTTCTTGTTGATCAAATAAGAAAGGAAAGGCATAGAAACAGTTATGTCGGAATTTTCCTAAAGTCTATTTTCAATATTTTATGTGGTTTACTACCTTACCAAAAGTGTAATTCATTTTGCTTACTACAGGGATATATATTTTCTATTTTAAATGTTCAGTCTAGCTTTATGGAACCTATTTCAATTAAAAAAATTGGATAAGAAATTGTAGTGCTTTTTTCAGTTGGACACCTTGTTAAAGAGCTTTATTTTGTTCTATTGTTTTTACAGGTACTTGATACCTAAAATACTTACTGTTTTGTTTTTTTCCTTGTATCATTTCAAAAGTACAATTTTTGTGATAAAATACTTGTGGAATTAATATATTCTGTTTTCACAAATATCTTTTTTTCATTTGTTTCATGTGCTTAAGGAATATGTCTTTTTGATCTATCTTTACATTTTTTCCTGATCATTACAAGTTACCACATTCACAGTTAAATGCTTCTAAAATTATGATGGTAAAGTATGTTTATTTGGAAATCAAAGCCTTGAGTGTAGCTCATGAAAAAAAATAATCTTGGTTTGTTTAGAACAATATACTTGCTTTTTGGTAACTATGGCAGCACAGTGAGAGTGGCAGAACTTTTCTTAAGACTTGGGGAAAGTACTTCTGTAAGTAGATCAGAACTGGATCGCTACTGTTACCCATAAATTTTGATTTCTTTTAAAATTCTACTTATAACTTGTTCGGCAAATACACTCAGTAAACTCAAAGATAAGTAGACTGAAAACCACCTTCAGGCCTTTTAGTGGTGGGGTGTACAAGCTAATTTTTGAACATGAATGATACAGTTGGTGGCTGTGACAGCCTGAAGAAACAAAACCTGTGCCATATTCATGCTCTGCATAAACATTTGTTTTTTAGGCTTTGTATGCCGCTTTAATGCAACCACCTGGATGTCAAAGTCCTGTGCACCATGAGACGCTCCTTCTTTGCCTACCTGGGAGGGAGGAAACGAGAATCGGAAAACAGCTTTTAATGAGCTGTTTATGAGGAGCGGCTGAAGGAACTGGGCTTGTTTAGTCTGGAGAAGAGGAGGCTCAGGGCAGACCTTATTGCCCTCTACAACTACCTGAAAGGGAGTTGTGGTGAGCTGGGGGTCGGCCTTTTCTCGCAGACAACTAGTGACAAGACAAGGGGAAATGGCTGCAAGTTGCGCCAGGGAAGGTTCAGGTTGGAGATGAGGAGAAAATTCTTCTGGGAAAGGGTGGTCGGGCATTGGAACGGGTTGCCCAGGGAGGTGGTGGAGTCACCATCCCTGAGGGTGTTTAAGGAAAGGTTAGATGTGGTACTTAGGGACGTGGTTTAGTGGGTAATAGGTGGGGGGGATGGTTGGACTAGATGATCCTTGAGGTCACTTCCAACCTTAATGATTCTATTCTATTCTATTCTATTCTATTCTATTCTATTCTATTCTATTCTATTCTATTCTATTCTAAATTCAAAAAACAACAACCAAATTGGCCACTTTTTTCTCTTTCTGTTCCCATTTCCTGCTTGCAGAGGTGTGTACACTTAAGCGCTTACAGGCTGAAGAGCCTGTGCAGTTGCAGTAGCAGTTCTTATGGGGTGCCTTAACAGCTGTTTCCAGTATCACCAAAAACAAAAGCTATTATGCCCAGGTTCAATGTGGATGGCAATCAACCTGCTGGAACACCCTTTATTTCCCCTCTGTGGTTTTGGATAAATAACATTTACTCTCTTTTATTTAAAAAAAAAAATCAAATGGAAATTAGTGATACCATTCCAGTTCGGAACACTCACCTCTATACATATCTTTTCTTACACACGCTTCCCCAAGACATCCCCACTCCGGCTGTGGGGCTGAGCCGTGCCCTGCAGTGGGTGAGTTGGAGCTGGCTGGAACTGACTATGTCCAGCACTGGGTAGCCCAGGCCTCTCCTCACAGTGGCCGCCCCGCAGCCCACCTGCAAGCAAACCCAATACAATTCTTAATTTCCACAAAACAGACATGAAATTTTTTGTTTGTTTATTCATGATGGTTTAATTTTTCATTTTACCCTGACAGCTATATGTACAGATTTTACACTGTAAAAACATTTTTCATTGTATTCTGAGCAGGAGAGTCTTCCCTTTGGTATATCCATAAGAGGACAAAATGCAATCAGGATAAAATTTTGCATTTCATGATGAGCGGGGAACTGTAGGCAATCCTGTGCTTTTTGAGGTGAAATACAAGACCTAGCCATTGCTGCAAGAAAGAGGCAGCTGACACTTCCTTTCCAGTGACCCTTGCAGACCTCTGGATACCATCTGAATGCAGGCTGGAGGTGATATGAACTGCTGCTCCATTTCTGTAGCTGCTCTGCCATGCCAGGGTTTCTAGGCATCAGAGCCCGTGGGATATACAACAAAGGACAAACCTTCATTTTTTTTCTGCAGAAAGAAGAAAAAAACAACCAAACAAAAAAATCACCAAAACCCAAACCCTACTATTGGGAAAAGAGGAAGGCAACTTAGGAAATCAGTTATGGTTACTTGGTCCTCTAACTAGGTTAAATAATTTTGTGAATTATTTTCTTCTCTCATCTGTTGGCAGGGGCCCATAAAGACTATACCAAGCAATCATGGAGTGATCTGCTAAGTCTATTTTCTTTCCATTAAGCCATCTTAATAATTTCAGAAGCATTGGCCACTCTGCTACTAGTTTCTAATACCATAACTGCTGCCACAATTTGGCTGGCAATACCAGCCAAAAATACTTCTGGCAGTGTTGGTCTCTGCTCATCTGCACTGCCTTCCCTCTACTCAGCTCTAGTACAGTGTAGAAAAACACATAAATCCCAGTTACAGTGTGTCGTCATATTCCAAAGACAGTTATGACAGTGACTATTTCCAGCAGAATACAGTTCTCCTTTTGTACAATGTGAGTAAAGACATACATGACATAAAATCCACCTCTAATTATTGACAGTCCTTCTTGGATCTCTCTGATAAGTATAACATCATAAAATTATAGAATGTTTTGGGTTGGGAGGGATCTTTAAAGGTCATCTAGTCCAATCCCCTGCAATGAGAAGGGACATCTTCAACTAGATTAGGTTGCTCAGAGCCCCATCCAAACTGACCTTGAATGTTCTTCTTACATCTATTCTGAAAGTCACTGCATTTCAATTTAAAGGAGCTGAAATGCATTGTCATAAAGATCTGGAATGTTATGTGTTGTTTTTGTATGGCTCAATTCAATTAGTGCAGTGGTTATTTCACCTGCTTGACATTTTTATATACACAAATGTTAAGTAACATAGCCCTATGTCAAGTGTTTTTGTTTATTAGTGTGGGGTCCACTGTCCTACAAATGCTAACACAGTAATAAAACAGGATTGCTACAGTCACAACCTAACTAGATCGTACTTGTTTCTTTTGTCAAAGAAATGGAATCAGCTTTTCACTTCAGCAGTCCATGTTTGATTCATATTTCTGTTTAACAGCTGAAGGCTGTCATGGGTGAAATGAGATTTGTCAGCCTCAGAAAGAAGAGCAAGTATTCATATCTAAACTGATCTCAAAATGAAATTCTCATTTTCAAGAAACTCTGGGAGGGGCAACAAGATTACAGAATATCTGTTTCAAGTTATCTAGGGAAAAGCATAATGACTTTTGAGTATATTTTCATGCTGTGCTAGCTTCAAAAGACTCATGCACGGTTTTTGATCATTTCTGTCAATTAATTACCATGAGCTCCATTTTACATAAGATGTAAAGCTGAACTGCTCTGATGTGAGCTAGAAATGGGATACTGATAAAATGTACCTTGGACCAGTTTAAAGAGACCGGTTTAAAGGGAGATTCTTCCATCAGGTTGGAAGACTTTAGAGAATCTGACTAACATAGATCTTACACTGGTAAAGTCCTTAGAAGGGCTATTCAAAATGTATCAAAAGTTACATCCTGGTTGAATTATAAATACCATCATATTATATGTAAAGACAGAATATATGAATTGATCCATAAACCAATGTATTTTACCTGTGTCCTGGTTTCAGCTGAGAGAAAGTTAATTTTCTTCACAGCGGTCAGTATGGGACTGTGGTTTGGGTTTGGGCTGGAAGCAGCGCTGATAGTGCAGAGATGTTTTTGCTGTTGCTGAGCGATGCTTACACAGAGCCAAGGCCTTTGCTGCTTCTCGCACCGCCCCGCCGGCGGGATGGCTGGGGATGTGCGGGGAGTTGGGAGGGGACAGACAGGGCAGCTGACCCCAACTGACCAAAGGGACATTCCATACCATATGGCGTCATGCTCGGTTTATAAGGGGCTTGGAAGGAAGAGGAAGGGGGGGCAGTGACGTTCGGAGTGATGGCGTTTGCCTTCCCAAGTAACCATTATGCGTGACGGAGCCCTGCTGTCCTGGGGATGGCTGAACCCCTGCCTGCCGTGGGGAGTGGGGAATGAATTCCTGGTTTTGCTTTTCTTGTGCACGCGGCTTTTGCTTCACTTATTAAACTCTTGTATTTGAAGCCACAAGTTTTCTCGCTTTCACTCTTCTGATTCTCTCCCCCTTTCCAATGGGGGGGACGGAGCGAGCGTCTGCGTGGTGCTCAGCTGCCAGCTGGGGTAAAACCACAACAGTTTTTGGCACCCAATGTGGGGCACAATGGGTTTGAGATAGCAACACGTATGATTGGAATGTGCTAGATTGAATTTATAGCTGTTATTGCTGTTTAGCTATTAGTTAGCAAGCTCCTGTGCTGTGATTAAAAAACCCCCAATCACCCAACAGAGCAGATCATCTGAACAGTACACCTTTACTCATGGGTGCAAACAGCTATATCTTTTAATTCATTTGGGAAACATGTTTTAATGAATTAAATCTCAATTTTATGTAGTGATAGTCTTTTAACTCTGTAAGCCGCTGTAAGGAAGGCATAGTGATTTTTAAAAGGTAATTAATGGGCAAAACCTCAAAAAGGAAGTCTTTGGTTTTTTTCTGCTTTTGTATTGGGGCCAAAAATGTTGCTTATTCAAAGCTCATCTCAGTTTACTTACACTGTGAGGACTGGAATATATTTGAGGGGCCAATATGACCTCTTTGCCTCTTTCCCTCAAAAATTAACAGGTTGACATGAATAATTCGCTGTCTTTGTGTAAGAAAGAGAGAAAGGAATTATGAACTATCAGCTTGACATTTCACCTGAATAAACAGACCCACCAGAATGATTGAGTTTACAAGACAAGCGTGTGTATGGGACACATAGATGCCACAGAAAATTGTGATAAATTACTTAGGGTTTTTTTTTTTTTAGTATTATTATTGTTGTAGTAAGAAGAGTAGGAGGGAACATATTGCAGCTGACATCCACCCTGATAATCTGTGAAGGGCAGAAAAGAGCTAAGCTGAAGTAATGTTTTAAATGTTTGTGCTGTATATTTTAAAGATATCTAGTCGGGGATATGGTATACAGCTGCACATCATTGTGTACAAAGGAAAAGCATTTATTTTGACATTTTTTACTTAATTTCTCTATAATTCAAACTGAGTCTTTACAGAATTAGCAAATATGTTGGAGCATGTATTTGTGTTCAGAGAAATATTCTGCTTTGAGATTTTTCACTTATATAAGATATGGTGGTTTTCTCTTTTTGAATACTGTCTATAATTACAGCAGTTACAGATAGTTCAGAGCATAAGACATTCTAGCTTTACTTAAAGCATTCTCTTAGCTACTCTGTGGAAAAAAAAAAACACACAAAACAAACCAACAAAAAAACAAATAAAACCAGGACAAATTATGTACTGCAGCTATTCTAATTTTTACACTTCGGTTTGAAAAGCAGAATTCTGACTTTCGAAGTAGTGTCGTATAATATCCGCTCTGCAGATTCATGGTATTTAAGTGTTGATTTAGGTCATCTTAATAGCTACTGGACACTTTCAAGTGAGAAATACAAACATTTAGGGTTTTTTTTTTGTTTGGGTTTGTTTTTGTTGTTTTTTGGTTTTTTTTTTCATTCAATCAAGTCTGGAGAAAGTGTTAAGAACTTAAGTTTAAGAGAAAAAAATGGTGTGGAGTTTTCTGGTATGGTCATTCTTATAAAAACTTCCATATACTTCCTGATGCTTACACACAATGTCACAATCATTTTCACTGAGTAGGAAGCTGTAAAGTGCATACAGGAACATAACTACTATGAAAAAAAAAACATGTCAGAAATCCTGTCTCTGAAGTCGGGCATTTTATACTAAGTTGTCAGAAAATGCTTCATTGTACTAAGGTTTTACAGCCTGAAGTTCTTGCTGGAATGGGACACTCCAAAAGAAATGGAGATTAGTACTCTTTCTAAAGAGATGTGGCTAAATCAGCAGAAGGAATCGTCTCTCTTCTGAAGAGATGTACTTTGTACAAAGTAAAAATAATTAAAAAAAAAAAAAAAGGTGCTACCTGAACTTTAGGTGCTTACAGAAGTAAATGGCCATGACCCACTTTTGGATTTAGCCTTGTAAATGCAATTGTAAACATGAAGCCCTTCGTAGATTTAGAAAATAAAACAACCACTGGAGGAGCCATCTACTATGGTTATATATTAAATATTAAATTAGGAGGTTTGGGGAACTGTAATGCTTACTCAGGTTCTGGTATATCCATAGGCAGATTAGTTGCAGATTTAGCTTACAGAATTTTGACTGCAATAATACAAAGTTTAGTTGGAATATACTTGCTTCATTTCTTGCGAGGATTGTGCATCCCTTACAATCGTTGAAGCTAGAGACTTGATATTTATTCTAGCCAGCTAAGTACAGTTCTTAGAATGTCAGCACTGCATTTCAATAACAAACACTACCATGTAGTATAGATTTAGCCCTAGAACTTTATCTGCAGCTATACTTACAATTATTTTATAACTGAATAAATTTGTCTTTTATTTAAAATAAAAAATGCCACTAAAACTATTTAGCTGAAGTATTAAGCACAGAAATCAGATCTTTAAAATCAACAACTTTGTTCTGTTAGATTTTATGTCTTTGGGGTGCGTCATCTCTTTCTTTTCCACTTCAAGCAAGAGATAAACACTTACTTAATAAGGTCAGTCTCTTAGTGACCCCTTTTATGATTATAATATGATTATTATTTTGTTTGAGGCAGGTAGAGCAAAACACAGATCTTGTATTGGTTTCGCTTAATTTCATCCATAAACATAATCAGTGAAAAGATTGAAAAGTTAATGATCATGCTGTTTAAGATATAGACTAGAATTCAGTTCTGTCACAGTAAGCATGTTTGCCCTCAAATTACCTGTGTGTCACAGTGATCATATCTACTAAACCTCCTATATACCAACTTACAAAAATTCTTTTATTTTTTCTCTTGGCATCAGAGCGTTATTTCCCTGAGCAGGTACCTGAAAAGAAAAGCAACTCCTACTCCATAATTACTGTCATTACAGTTTTCCCTTCTAATCTTGTTCACTGGTGCTGTTAGAGAAGTTGTATATTTGTAAGAACTGGAAAAAACATTGTCTTATAAGCTTTCAGGAATACTGAACCAACAGTGGAAAAAACCCCCAACTCCACACTGACTGAGGAGAAAAGCTATTTAACTGTCTGTAAATTATAGTTTTGTTCACTTTCTCTTGGATGAGTAACAAAGTAAATTGTGGCCAGTATGCACTGTTTAGTAATTAAGAAAGACATAAATACCACCCTTGTATGTGCTTCTGTGTCCTCCAGTGAGCCAGCAGATTCTCCAAAGAGAATAAACCAACAATAATACAAAAATTCAAAATCGTCAACTGTGAGTGGTCAATTAGAGTGAATTAAAAGGAACAGGTGAGGTCAGTGACCGTAGAAGTGGTTTCTAGCTGTGAACAGCATTCTGAGCTTGTGATGTTGTGCTTGCTTTTGCTCTGTTGTTCAGTTTATTTCAGTTGAGCCACCCATTAAGCACAATACAGAAACCTTCAACAAGCTGCAGTCTTTGCCAGTCTTGTCTGTGAAAACTGCTTGTGCTTTCTTTGATGCATGAGCTTATCCTTTTTCCTTGAAAATCCCTGTCTCTTACAGAAGTACGCACTCTCTGCTGTCTTCCTATCCCCAGCCCAATATTGTGTTCCTTGGTCTTACTCTTGATATGATTTAACATTTGGCAGTGTATCCAGCATCATGGAGAATTAAGGCATTCACAGTAGTCAGTACTCTGAGGAGCCTCACTCCAACTATGCTCTGTATTCTCACTTTATGTAACTGCATGACAGATTCAGCCCTTCAGAAATGCTGAAGACAGTAATCAAATCTTCTAGTCCATGTAACAGAGGCAGTCCAGTCCATTTGGAGATGACATCTTGGAATCTTTCTTTCCAGGAAGACAAATACACTTTTCATTCTAGAACTGGTTTGAGGTAACAATATTTCTCCCCAAAACTTACTCAAAAGAGTAAGTATCTACAAGTATTTGCAGAGTAACAGCACAGGAGGAGGCTACAGATTTTAGGGGATAATAAAGCGAGTGTACAGCGGTCCCGTTTAAGCCAAAGTAGAAATTTCAAGACCTCAAGACCTGCTTACTCTATCTATGAATTCCTAACATTATATCTGAAAAGATGTGCTCACCACAGCATTTGAAATTCATGTCTTTCACTGTTCGAGTGTCTTTGTCATGCCACACAACCATATGGACTCTTATGGATTTTTCTGACCCAAATAACTCGCCACCCCCACCCCCAAGTGTTTTAATTTCAACAAGAGAGAATCTGGTCACAAGCTTCCATGTGCTACCTAGGTTTCCCTTAAGATATGGTCCTAAGTAACTTGCTCAAAATCACAAAAAAAAAAGTTGGAGGAAGGCCAGCGAAGTGAATCTGCATATATCAGTTTTTCTTATTTTCTATATTAACAGCTCCACCTCTGTAGACTACCCCAAAGTTAGCAGTTATTTTCTAATTTTAAGCTGTTTCTCAAAGTCAAAACCTATTTGATTAAATTCTGCAGACCTTGGACAGTGGACCAATATATATAAATTCAATGCCAAATCCTGAAGGTTATATTGAAAAATTAGACTACCAATGCAGTATGCCCATGGCTAGCTGTATTGTTACCTATTCAGATTTGTTACACAATGCTAAGTGCTTTACTTTCAAAAGCCAACCAAAAATTTAATATCAGTTGCCAGACTAAAAAAGCAGTTAATGCGTTGATTGACAAATATATATTACATAACCAATTAAGTAAATGAGAATTTTATTTAAACATAGTCATTTTTATTCCTTGTTTATATAAAAACATAAAATTTTTAGTCATCTTCAGATATATTGCAGAAGTGACAGTGCTCAGTAAGATGTTAGATAGCTATTTTTAAGGGAAAAGAAGTAGATTGCCTTGTGAATCAATAAAATCTGTTATAAAGTACCAGTATATTTACAAGTAAATAGCATTCTAGGGTGAGTTTATCACCTGACGCTGGTGAAAAATGGAATTTTCCAAACTTCTAAGCCACTGAGACAAAACAACATGTTGGGTTGATTTCTTTTGAAAAGAATGCTTCTGGATATCCCATAAAATTGCTCTTTACTACTGACTCTCCATCAGCTCTGTCATTTCAAAGTAAATTACTGAATTTCCTACATTTCTGAATGAAGTGGTACTGGAAAAAGCAACAGCTTTGTTTACTCTGAGCTAAGTATTTAAGCCTTACATATAGCTTATCATGTGCTCTGTAAAGGACAAATGTATAACGGTAACTTCATTTTCATGTCAAGTTTTTGCTTTTCCTTCCTGTCATGTGGTGTGAAAAATAAGTGGCAATATATTTATTTTTAATTTTTTTTTTTTTTTAGCATTTTCCTATCAGATAAGATCCCGCACCTCCTATCATTACTGATATTTTACTTGTTGACCTCACTGAGGGCATGGTTTTCCATTTGCTTGTGTTTGAGTATTATAGAATACTGAGAGAGTAAAATACTTTCTCATGACTGGATTTTGCAGTCAAAATCTGGTCTTTGCAGTTCATGCAAAAGTATCATTATCTGCAGCAAGTCATGAAATAACACTGGAATCCAATGTACAGTGTGAAAACTAATGACTAAGGAGCTTACAATACTTTTAGATTAATGTCTTTAACGTTATAAGAACTAAATAGGTTTGATCACTGTAGGTGAGTGCTAAATAGTCTTACTGTAAGAAAGCCACAAAGACAGTACGATATAGTTACTATGCGGTGATGTGGGACAATTTTCCTGTTTTCCCCTTATGACCTTGAGCAATATAAAGATATGATATAGATGATTCTTTAAGTATTAAGATTAATGAAGGGACAATATTTTTAAATTGCTATGTTCCATAAATCACAAATAAAAATGAAAAGACAAAAATGGGCTTGTACACTTTCAGGCATGGATAGCTTCAGTTCAGGCAAGTCTTAATAAGTGATAGATTTTGCAATGTTAAGGTACTCTTACTATAGCTTATGGTGTTAATTCCTTAATTAAAAGCAAGCATAATGTAAACTTATACTTATTCCACTTATCTGGTGGAACTGTATTGAATCATTGGTGAGTGAACTTCTGTTGCTGGAAAATTACAGCTTTTTAGAGCCATTAGGATTTTCTTGCACTTAACAGTACTTGTTGGCAAGAGTAGCTTCTTACGTGTGGGCCATCAGTTGAAGGAAATCAGACACATGCTTTCAGTATGGTTGTCCTGGTTTTTGCAGACTCGGTTGTCTGTTGCTAGGGTCTGATGAATTCAATACTTGTGAAAATCTGGTGTTTGCAATTATCAAAGGACTCTCTATCTTTTATGATGCAGCTTTATCTTTAATGAGCCAAACAATTACTCAGGAGGTTTGCATAGCTGCCTGTGCATTGTGGAAAACCTCGACCTGCTTTCCCCTCAAAGTCTGTATGGTGAATGCATCTGATTCTGAACTGTAGCTTTTTTGTGACTTGTAGTAATTTCCCTATAGAAATGGGGGAAATAGAATATATTCCAGTTCCAAATATATACTATTTTATAGGGAAAATATATTTAAATTACAACTTACTGCTAAACTAATATTGACCCTTTCACCTCAACCCTTTAAGTAGTATTTTAATCATGCTAAGATCCAAATGTTTAATTACACTAAAAAGTGAAGTATTTGACAATTTCTGCTCACAATTCCCAAAGGTGGAATTTCTTAGCTATGTGAAAATATATTTATTTAAATTGTTTTATTGATCTAGAGTTAAACAGAAAAACAAATCTTGTTATGAGTGAGCAGGCTCTTCATGACTTTGAGAAAAGCTAGACTAATAAGGTCCCAGACTGACTGAAAGCTATGCATCTGCCGAGCCTTAAGTTGTTTCATTAAGCTAGAATAAATCTTATATTCAGCTGCTGAAAACAGAGATGAATGCAAAAGGGAGTTGGTCAAATTCCCTTGGGAAACCAAACCAAACCAAACCAACCCAAACCAAACCAAAGTGAGAAAAAACTTTTTTTTTTTTTTTAAAAAACTTCTGCTTCAGTCTCTAAGAATGGGCAAACCCACTATGGGATTTATGTAAAAGCAATCTATTTTCAGACCTTATAATCACTATGGAATAACAAAGATAAGTGGGACATACCAGCAATTTTGGTTGTAGTCTGTATAAGGCTGCTTGATAGAAATCCCCAGCTGCTGGAGAAAGGAATGCCATAAATATATTGGTAAGCTATACAGATCCTGTATTTTAACCAGTGTTGACAGCTGCAGTCTAGTGGGATGATGATTTCCCAATGTGTGAAGGTGCTAGAGCTTATTAAAAAAATCACACTGAAATAAGTATCTTTAGTGTATGAAAATGATAAAGGTTTATATAGTTTCTGTTGCAGAAATTAATAATTTTAAAATTTTTTATCTGACTTTTTAAACCACGAGGGATGGTTAAACATTCCTTAAAAATTTTCTAAAGCTAAAATACTGTTATAGTGAGAAACACTGGAGAACTTCAGATTTAAATGAAATCTACAGCTGCCTATAAATTGCTGAACTAACAGAACAATACTTTGGAAGATTTATTAATCTCTTGTGAGACTCCTCCTACAGTACTACATCCAGTTCTGGGGTGCCCAGTACAGGAAAGACATGGAGCTGCTGGAGCAAGTCCAGAGGAGGGACACAAAGCTGATCAGAGGACTGGAGCATCTCTCCTACAAGGACAAGCTGAGGGAGTTGGGCTTGTTCAGCCTGGAGAAGAGAAGGCTCCGGCGAGACCTAATTATGGCCTTCCAGTGCCTAAAGGGGACCTACAAAAAAGCTGTGCAAAAGAAGTGCAACACATGAGAAGTCTCCTAATAAAAGTCTTTCCAAACAAAAAAGACCTCCTGATGTAATTGCAGTCTGACCATCAAAATTACTTTCAAATTTGTTCTTTTATTTTCATCTGGATAAGTCAAAAACTTTGAAAGCTTGATATTATCCTCAGGATGGAGGTAACTGACATTTTAGAGCAAATGAAGCAAAATTTATGACAGAAAATTTCATTCAATAAATTCTGCCTGTGAATGTATTTGTGGATTGAAGCTTTTGTGCTCTAAAATCTTTCTTTTCATCCATTAATCCCAAATTTCTATATTGAAAACAACTCCAGTATATTCGGTGCTTTTATACAGCGATAACCTTTTATACCTTTTCTCCATACATTGTCATGTCAATACACTGAGAATGGTGTTTTTTTCTTTTCCAGCCACCACATTACTCATTGCTATGTGAAACAAGTAATTTCTAGTATACTTGATAAAGAATAATTGAAATGTTTTGGATTAATTTTTGAAGCATAATTGTTTAATGACCAAAATTATGTCTAGAACTGTTAGAGTTTTTAAATATGAATCAACCTTTTCAAAAATTCAAATGTAAATCTAAGGATCTTAACAAATAATCAAGATGTGGCTCTAATACATTAATTAGTGCATGTATTTTCTTATTTCATTGATGCAGTATCATTGCAAATGTGGTGGTTTCCTGACTGGAAAGAGGTTAATATTTACATATGTCAGCTTTTATTTTCATCAGAATAGAGAGATAAAGTACCTATTCATTGTGAAGTCTTGTTCAGTTTACAAACTTGTCAGTCAGCTCCAGAAAAACTGACATTTTTCTATAATATCTTTCCACAGTGGATTTTAAGGTCTTGTCTTTTCTCTAGCCTCCACACAGTATTTGACAACACCTACTTGTAGATGATTCTTGTAAATTTTTTTGTTTAATTTGAAAGTTACTCAAAACAAATTATTGAAGGAATGAGTGTTCCTGGGTTTATGTATTTTTTAATTATTTTTTTTTTTAATCCAGAACCTTTTTATATGTTGGTGATAACACTAGGTGAATGAGTAAATGTCCAAATAGACTGCCAAAACTTCAGTTTAAAATTGTAAGTATTGTAGCCTGAAGCGCGATCATCAAACATTTGTAACTAACCTAATGGCTACTGAAGAAATACATGCAGTATAACTCATCTATACATAGTATTTTGTTTCAAAGTCCGCCCTTCAAAGGATTTCAACACATGCTTTGTGATCTGCACGAGCAGATCATTAATGTATATTCAGATTCCAAATGCATCTGAAGTAGGGCAGCTTGCCTGGAGTAGAACTAATGCTATAACAAGGGAGATCTCATGTTGCTCATCTTGCTGCATGAAACATATGTTGCACCATCCTTTCCTCCTGTTTAATATTGCTCCTTGATTAAAGTTAAACACTTCACAAATGCTGAGCTAAATTAGGATGTTAATGTATCTGCTAATTGTTTATTATTATGATTACAACTTTTTAAAGTCTGACTTCTGATTACAGTTACTGCCAGTCTTTCATCCGTACTATTATTTTAGAATCAGAACGTGTGAAACATCTTAAAGGATTTCTATTCTTTCTATATTGTATATCAAATAAGACAATAAAGATGACCTCCAAAGCTGTAGAAACTCTAGTCCACTTGATCCCAACAGAGAAAATGGAAGAAACCACATTGTTTGATTCTCAGTCAGTAAAAAAAAGCAGATTTTTTTTTTTATCAAATAGAAATTTAAATCACCAGTCTTAACTATAGAGGTTGTACATAGACTGAAAAGCTGTCCATCACATTAATGAACTCACAGCTTCATTTCAACTATTCCTACAGAAAGGCCTGAGAATACATAAGTTTTGCAATATATAATAGCATGGCACATTGAGAAGTTCCAGGTCTAAGTTGCGTCCACTGAGAATGCTCTGTCTCTATACTAAATATATGTCTGGGGGTTGAAGTATCTTTGATGTTCTCAAACCCTCTGTTAAAAAAAAAAGAGATAGGCAGAGTTCTGTTAGACTCTACAGCAAGAAACATTTTAAACAAAAAAAATAATCAAAAAACCCTCTAAAACCTGACTAGAATCTTTCCTCGATGTTCTCTCTACTCTGTGATTTCAAATACTTTTTCAGATGTCATTTTCATGGAACACAGACCGTTTTCTCTAGCTGATGGTTCCATGAAGAACTGTGTACAACTGGGATACAGTGTGAAGAATTATCTGCGTAAAGCAATATCTTACTTTGATATTTGCCAGGATTATGTACTCTTAAACTTCTTTTTAAAACAGAGAGAGTATAGTGAGAATGTGCTGAGAATATATTGAGAGACACTGATATTATTTAGACTGGTCCTTAATTTATTTGTCATAAATACAGGCTTATAAGTGTTTAGTTTATATTCACAATACAGAGGAACATTGTCAGTGCTTTAAGATAAATGCTACTAATTAGTGCATAGCTGTGCCAAAGTTTCTGCACAATTGATATTTATTTTCTAAGTTTTGCAAGCTTTAAGTAGGAAAATTACCTTCTATTTTCCTCAATACTTTTATTTTTTCAAAATTTTAAAATTCTAAAATGAAAATTGAGATGATAGTTAAAATACATATAGGTTGTGAATGAGCTTTGAAACTAAAGCAACTAAGGTTTGATTTGATAAAGGAAAACTCAGAAGAAAGATGAAAATAGCACATAACACTTTGTAATACACTACAAAAATTAAATTCTGTACAGTATAATTTTGGGGTCACAGCATCAGTGGACAGGGGAAGGGCAATCAACATCACTTACCTGGACTTGTGCAAAGCTTTCAACACTGTCCCATATGACATCCTTGTCTCTAAACTGGGGAGACATGGATTTGGCAGATGGACCACTTGCTAGATAAGGAATTGGTGGGATGGCCGCACTCAAAGAGTTGTGGTCAACGGCTCAATGTCCAAGTGGACATCAGTGACTAGTGGAGTTCCTCAGGGGTTGGTACTGGGACCGGCACTGTTTAACATCTTTGTCAGTGACATGGACAGTGAGATCGAGCGCACCCTCAGCAAATTTGCCGATGATACCAAGCTGTGTGGTGCGGTCAGCACACTGGAGGAAAGGGAAGCCATCCAGAGGGACCTTGACAGGCCAAAGTGGTGGGCCTGTGCAAACTGCATGAAGTTCAACAAGGCCAAGTGCAAGGTCCTACACGTGGGTTGGTGCAATCCGAAGTGCAACTACAGGCTGCGAGGGGAACGGATTGAGAGCAGCCCTGAGAAGGACTTGGGCGTGTTAATTGATGAAAAACTCAAAATGAGCTGGCAGTGTGCACTGGCAGCCCAGAAAGCCAACTGTGTCCTGGGCTGTATCAGAAACAATGTGGCCAGCAGGTCGAGGGAGGTGATTCTGCACCTCTACGCCACTCTTGTGAGACCCCACCTGGAGTGCTGCATCCAGCTCTGGGGTCTTCAGTACAGGAAAGACAGGGAGCTCCTGGGGCAAGTCCAGAGGAGGGCCACAAAGTTGATCAGACGGCTAGAGCACCTCTCCTACGAGGACAGGCTGAGAGAGTTGGGCTTGTTCAGCCTGGAGAAGAGAAGGCTCTGGGGAGACCTAATTGTGGCCTTCCAGTACCTAAAGGGGGCCTACAAGAAAGCTGGCGAGGGGCTGTTTATCAGGGAGTATAGTGACAGGACAAGGGGTAATGGGTATAAACTAGAAGAGGGGAGTTAGATTGCACATTAGAAAGAAATTCTTCATTGTGAGGGTGGTGAGGCACTGGAACAGGTTGCCCAGAGAAGTTGTGGCTGCCCCATCCCTGGAAGTGTTCAAGGCCAGGTTGGATGGGGCTTTGGGCAACCTCGACTAGTGTAGGGTCTCCCTGCCCATAGTGGGGGGTGTTGCTTTCCGTGTTCTTGGAGCTGCAGCAGGGGACTTCAAATACTGGTCCTGGAGTCCAAGGACAAACACCTCATCCCTGAGGACTCTCACCTCGGGGCCAAGTGATCACGACATCAATATGATGGATGAACAAAATGGCGTTTATTAAACTGCGTAACAGGTTTATATACTCCCTTTATGGGGTGTGGCCACTGTGGGGCTCTGTGCAGGCCATAGGGGTGTGTCTAAGCTCACCGTACAACACGAGATCTTCCGAATGGGATTCCCTACAGGGGGGTTTGGAACTAGATGATCTTTGAGGTCCCTTCCAACCTAAACCATTCTATGTTTCTATGATTCTGTGAAAGAGTATGAACAGTTAAGACATGGGCCTTTCAAGGGCATACAAAAGTCTTTTTCTTTAAAGGTAAAACAGTAAAAGATTGGTTATGTGACTGGGTGAATAGCAGGTGACATATCTAAGAGATGTTTTCAGAAAGAGACGGCAAGGTTCAAACATATTCTGGGAATGAGATACTCCTCCTACGTGTTATCAAACTGAGTAGCAGTGGATACTACTTCATAGAGTTGGATAAAGGGGAAATTTGACAGGGTTGAAACAGAAGAAGATAAAAGTCTCTGACTGGGATTCACTTGGGCATCTTTTCACCTATTTTCAGTCTGAACGATAACAAATGTTGAAACTAAAAAAATCTTAAAATCTTATTTTTAAATAAATTCCAGAACACTGGCAAGTATAGGTTTTGAGCATATTGACATTGAAAAGTATATGCATATATACATACATTTATGAATGCACTAAAGTCCTTGGTGTCTCTTAAGCACTAAGGGTAATAAATGGTTTCACTAATTTGAGAAATTTGTTTCTTTTTTCCCATCTGGAAAGACAAAATCAGTCAGGCTTGTTTTACAAGGTATTGGATTTATTTTGTTATGACAACATGTCATGCAACCACCATCTGTTAAAAAACACTTGACAGTTCATTGGGGAAACCAGAAACTAAGACCTGGGCCATGTTTAACGAGGCCTGGAGACATCCAGGAAGATGTGCTGAGTTCCAGACATATGATACCTGCTCTGTTTCTAGAAACAGTTTTTCTTTTTTTACAATAGCCTGAATCACCCTTCCCTGATTGGGGTGTGTTGACAGAGGAAAGCAGTGGCAGAGAAAAAAAATCTGCTAACTTCATCATCCATCTGGGGAGGTCACTTCATTCTGTGCTATGAGTAAGGTCTCATGCAACTGGTGTCCCAAAGAAAATAATTATGCATTTTGTGTGTATGTCTGTAAAAAGAAGTAGCTTCACTGCAATGTGTTTGTACTTTAAAACATGAGAGCAAAGGCAGTGTTCTCCACCTGGTGTTACAGTTGTTACCATAAGATTCAGGTTTAATAAACGTAATGTCTCAAATAACCATATCAGTCATATCACTTATTTTTGTGGTTTGGTGATTCAGTAGTCAAAATTGAACCTCACTTTCACTAACATAGCTACCTTTCTGTGCTAAAAGTAGTAAATATTTTATTTTTTTCTTCAGACAAAATGGTATAAATTTTAGTATGAAAATAATTTAAGAAACACCAGTGAACATGCAGGCTGCTTTTCTAGCAAGATCAGTTTTTGACTCTGTAACAGCATTTCAGTGATGATGCTTCCCAACAAAGCTCAGGCTAAAATGTTTGTTTACTAGCTAGCATAAATTTATCTGAAGCCTTTATACACACACACACACACAAATCTTTATCAATCTAATTAATACTACTGAAATTAGCAGGATTTGGTGCTTGGTCTGGATTTTTTTCAGGATGGTGAATTCCAGATGCTATAATTTGTCCAGCTGAACTGGATTTTTTTACTCATGTTTGGATATTTTGTTTATCGGGAAATAATTTTTACACAAAACATCATATTTCAAATTTTGTTTGCAAAAAGCTTTCTGAAATTATCATAACCTTTCTTCATCTAGATTAAAGAAAGATTTCTGGGAGAAACGGTATACAATACAACAAGTCGTGTTAAAAAGATGCGGAGGAAGAGATTATTTCTTTCCTCTATTTTTAAAACATTCTAAATGCAAAAAAAAAAAAGAAATTATAAAGATGAAAGTTGACATTACTGTATTTGTTGCAGTTTCTCTACTTTGAGAAGAATCTATGCTCAGGTCAAGCATTTTGGTACTTGCAAGTAGAATGTCTTAGTGATATTTTTGTAGTGTTGTAATGCAGGTTTGGAGTATTTTTCTTTAAATCTTCTCCTGTAAAACTTCGGATTTGTGTATAAATTAATTCTCCCTGATGCTGCCAAAACAGACAAAGATTTATAGCTCTTACCATATGATTGTATGTATCCTGCTTGTGACCACTCTTTTTGCCATTGTATTCAATTTGAAAGCATATCACTGTGTGGGAAAACCAGCCACTTTTTACATCTAATCTCTCATCCCTTTTGGTTGTAACGCTGTCACCTGTAATCCACTCAGCCTTGTGTAATTTATTTTGTGCACCTAAAATATTCCAACTGACTTTTTTTTTTTTTTGTCCAGGGAGAACATTCTGCCCTGTCCTTAAGGGTTTCCCACAAATCTTTTAAGATTAAAAATGTGATCCACAAATTTCTACTAGCTCTGTTCTTCTGTGGACGAAACAGAAAAACAGGAGGCATGTAACTATGCATGGACACACATGTGTGTATGTGCAGGATAGGAAGCACATGTGCATTGAGGTTTTCTTATATTCACAGTGTTGTCCTCTGTTAGTTTATATCTTTTCTTTATGATGAATTTCTTTTAATTCCACATATTCCTTAAATACCTTTTTATAAATGAAGAAGAAAAACAATGAAAATTGAATATTCAAATTGTTTTGAATTGTGAAAGGACTGTAAGTTAATAAACATTTATATACTTAGTATTATTTAAATATCTGACAGTCTAGAGGGAAAAAAACAGAGAACAAAAGGAATTGAACAGTATAGGATATGTTTTATTTTTATTCATACAAGAAACTGCAAAATAGAGATTTTGAGCCTTGTTTACATGAGCACATATTCAGCTGGTTACAAATGCATTGCTCCATGGGGTTTTCACTATATTTCTGGGATTGAATTTATTGTCATAAAAATATTTCTGTATTACAGTTCTGTTCTTGAATTTTGTCTATTTCAAGTCTTATTATGGGCAGAAGCTTAAATGAGATTTTATTTTCTTACACTATCTTAATCTTACATGTGGTACGGATATTTATCTTATGTGTGGTATGAATATTTGAGAAGGGGACTTCAAAAAATGTTGTTTTCCCTGTCTAAGAAAAACCATGGATCCTAGTAGATCCATAAGAAGATGATTGATTATGGGAAATTAGTCTTTTATTCTCCCACAGAAACATGTGGGGTTTTTTTATCATAACAACAACAAAAAAATCAACAATACACCCAAGAAATCAAGTATATGGGGTTTCTTTTTATTTATAAGTTATATTGTTTCAAGAAAAAAAATTATGAATATACATTTGGTTAAAGTATGGAAAAAGTGAAGAGTCAGTCTTTACAGCTGCATATGTAACTTTTTTTTTATTCCTTTATTTTGCAGTGACCCAGGGTGGGGATGCAGTTGCATCTGATACATGTCCTGATCCTGGAATTCCTGAAAATGGGAAAAGAGTGGGCTCTGACTTCAGGTAGGCACATTTAGTTTTCTATATGACCAAGAGGAAGTTATTTCCTGTTGTGTATATACAGAACATGAAACTATAGATATGTATTCTTTCTCTAGTTTTAAATGTATTGAGTCATTGTCAGAATAGCTCAAGTCCATTGCACATCTTGAATTGTTTTTTTCTGGTTTACTTTTTAAATCACTGTATTTTAAATAGGAATTTTAGAACTTCATAATCTTTTCTAAGTAGGAAAGGCAGAACTCTCTGGACAGCATAGAAGAAGAAGCAGAGAAAATTGTCTTTTTTCTCACTGTATAGGAGTCATTAAAAAGCTTGGGAAACAGAAAACTCATTGCTTGAGGCTGTGATGAATGCCATCTCTTTGGTTTTTTGGTTTTGAGCTTTTGTTATATTCATTTAAAAAGACGACAAGGTCAAATGGACACCTATGGTGAAAGGAGTAAACTTGCTGTTTCACTGTTGGGGAAAAAAAGCAGAGACTTCAAGGTGTGGCAGAGAAGAGGGTCAAAGGAAGAAGATGGGAGCCTCCAACTCATGCAGAGACTTATAAATTGCTCAGCAGGGAATGGACAGGCAGACCTAGGAGTAAAGTGAAAGGAAAACTTCATAGGAGTTAGAAGGAATTGTGCAAAGTTCACTGCAACTCCAGAAAGCAAGTTAATCAAACCTGGTTCCTGAATCAAGGTTCTTCCAAGCTAAGGCATACCTGACAAGGGGAAAATAATTTTAAAATCTTTTCGATTTCTGACTGATGTACTCTTTTTTGATTTTTCTCTATTTAAACTCAAAGGAGTTTGAGGACTCATAAACAACTCCAACATTATAAGAATCAGTTATATGCAAAGTCATGATTTCATTAGCTGCAGGGCAGCAGTTAAACATATTTTAAAAAATAATTAAGTGAAATAACCTTTTTAATAAATAAGCTAGAGAGACACAAGCTGTCCAGAAGATGTTTGCTGTTATCCTGCTCTTTATATTCTGATTCAAACTTGGAAAGTACAGTTGCTGCAAGGGAAATTGCATAATAAAAAAAAAAATAGTATGCACTTGCTGTTGAAAGGTCTGCTTTTTTAGAAAAACAAATGTGATTTCTATCTAGGTCTTTATTAATGCTTGATGTGTTGCGGAGAGAAACATCAGTTGATAGAAGACTAGGCAAAAATGGAATACTAAAATATAACTCTCTCTCAAGATGTATTAAAATGTCTGAAGGTATTTATCTGAGGGATACCTATACACTTCCACTGTTATTTTGGAGAATATTTTACTTTATTATTTGTGCAAGTATGCCCCAGTTTCCCTCCTCCACTTGAGTCTCCTCATAAACATAAAGGATGCAAATCATACCTCTTCTTCTGAATTCATCCAAATCAAATACTTCATTGAAAGTATTAAGGGGAGCATCTAGGATCACTCTATTAGTGGAGAGGGAAAAGCATCTCTGGAAAGAGTTAACCCTATAGCCTAAATGTTTAATGGAAAATAGCATGAATTCACACCTGAAGGGGCCTTTCTCACTCCACTAAATATAGATACCAGAGTAAGTTCCGCAGATGAGGATGGTGAGGGAGCCTAAGCACGTGACATATAAGAAAAGGCTGAGAGCTCTGGCTTTGCTCAACCTTAAAAGTATCTGAAACACCTCGTTGCTGTCCACAGTTACTAAACAGGAGAATGCAGAGAACAGAAAGTCAAACTTTCCTCAGAGATGGTCAGTGACAGGACTAGAGTCAATGAACATAAGTTGGGACATGATAAATTACTACTAGATTTAGGATTTAAAAAAAAAATAAAAATCATGTTTTACTGTGATGATGGTCAAACTCTGGAGCAAGTTTCCCAGAGAGTTTGTGGAATCTCCACCCAGGGAGGAATTCAGAGCTCGCCAGAACAAGGCCCTGAACCTTCTGTTCCAATTGGACTTGCTTGGAGTGGGGCATTTAACTAGATGACGTCCTCTTCCAATCTAATTTATTCTGTGAATCTATGAATCTTGTACAGATTTTGTGTGTTCACGATACCCTGTGGGCCAAGCAGACTCTCATCTAGTTAGGGTCCAAGTCAGTGGTGTATCAACAATTGTTAAGAAACAATAGCACATGCACTTTGGCTGGACGGTCTAAGAGCACTGGTAAGCTGATAGAGGGTGACAGAGGTAATTCTTTTTGTCTCTAGACTATAGTCTGTAATTTGAAAGAAAGGGATCTAAAAGAATTTTGGTGAAACAGGTGCAAAGATCCAAACGTGTGAGGCCAAACTTAGGAGAGCCCAACAATAAAATTCACAGCAGTGCATGAAAATATCAGGAGGGAAAGCCCTAAAGAACTTTAAAGCTCAGTGTGTATTTTAAGATATCTGAGGGAACCCAGCACCAAGGAACTTTGCAAAAAATATATAACTATATTTTGAACATAGTCTCTAATGTATCTCACTGTTCATGGGGATAAATGAATGCATGGAGTGTTCAAAAATAACACAAGCAACATCATATAAGATATAATAAGTAAAACACATTAATATACATGGATCATTTATTATTTGTGTGCATGTTTTGGGACTCCAGTTCTGAGTATTACTTGAGAGAAACAATATTTTTTTTTTCTTCCTATATTTCACTTGTTTTCTGAAAACTGATTATCCAAAAACAATTTTTTTATGTACTGTAAAGTTTTCTCTTTTTTTTTACATATATTTAAAACACATGTTAGCTATCTTAAAGTTTAGCTCTCTATATATAGCTTGACATTTAAATAGAGAATTTTGCTGGAATTTTTTTTTTCTTTCTCTGAAATGATGAATCAAAATCTTCCATAAAAGTAGGGAAAATAATATTTGCAGTTTCTTGCATTTCTCCAATGTAGTGAAAATACTGTGGAGAGTAAAAGAAAGGCAATGTTTTCTTTCTTTTCTGAGAGGCAAATATAGACACCAGAAGGAGCTATTGTTCTTGTCAGAAGAATGACAACTGTGGATATTAATCTGAGCTAAAACATATGAAAATGCACATTATTCAAAATCTTTTCCAGTCTACTGAAAGAAATGTTGTAAGTGGGATTGATGGAAGGGCAGAGGGTTTATTTTCAAGACAGCCTGAGACCCAGCTGATTCAGTGATGACAAGTTCTTTGAAAAGGGTTTCATCATTTTCAGCGTAATAATGGCATTCATTCTAATGCCATAAAGCAAACAAGAAGGTATTGAAATCGTAACCTTTTCATTCTGTCCTGCCACGCTTTTACTCTGTTCAGTTCAGGAAGTAGGGGAGGTGATTTTCAGTGATTTCAAAAAAAATCCAGTGGATATTTGGATTCCTCTCGAGGGAGAAATGGTAACTCAGACTTTGCTAGATGCATGAGAACATAATCAAAACAATTTTGGGGTCAATATTGCATTTTTTTTTAATGAGATCTCAAAACAGTAGATTTAATTTTCCACAATTCTACTACCACTTGGAATAAGAATAGAAAAATTAGAAAATTATATTACTCTTCAAGATTTAATGGATTTCCCATGAACTACTGAAGGAAAAGGCCAATATTTTGACAGAAGAACATCATAAACATATGTCAATAAACAATATAGTTTGTCTTTGTGAGATCCTCTGAGAAATTAATAGAATATTTTTTCTTGAAGGGTCAGAATGAGCTGGATGTTAGTAAATGAGATTATTTGCTATTCTCCACAGCACAATTTTAACCACTGAGCTTTCTGACTGCTATCTAGCAATCCCCTGGTGTTTAGAACTCAATGACTTAGAAAGACCAAACTGAGAAATGTGCTTCATTAAGATAACTTAGTTCACAACAGATACAGGTTTAAAAGCACAAGAAAGCTAACAGCAAAACTGGCTGATTATGATGTGGAGCAAAGAATGTCTAAAAATAAATGGAAGCAAAAGTGTAAATACTGTTAGGAAAGTTCTCTTTGGGATACACAGTAACTATATACAGGTTTTTAATTTTTCATAAATATTGGTCAGCATTTTTCAGAAAGAAATTATTATTAAAAAAAAAAGTTATAAATCATTCCAGAGAGACATGTTTCAAAGTTACTACTGTAACAGTCAAATTTCAGTCCTAATAAAAGTTAAAATTTAGCATAATTTTTAAAAGGAAATTTCAACAGGGACAGGAATATTTAATAAATTATTCCAATTTACTGAAATTAGTTTTTCCTGGTCATACATGTTGGCAAATCACCATATCTAACTGCTTATTCTCTCATTTAAGAGAATATGGAGAGTTTGAAATTATTCATGAAGGGAATTTTGTTGCCTGATAGATTGGTGATTATATATTTTCTTAAAAAAAAAATCCATGCATTCATTCAAGTTATGGTTTAAAGGATGATACTTAGCATCACAATTGCCTATATTCCGGGCCTTATTTCTTTATAAGGTGTACAAACTAAATAGTAGACCTATTTCCTACAGCATAAGTTGCTTCTTATGAATATAGTAATGATGAATTTCCCATCTTAATTTCTTTCTTTGGACCTAGAAATACTGCCATATGGTGACATTCACATTTATTGGGGAATATTGATATTTAAAATATATTTTAATTCTTTCCTTCTCCCATTTTTCTCCTAGGGTGGGTGCAAGTGTACAGTTTTCTTGTGAAGATAATTATGTTCTGCAAGGTTCTAAGAGCATCACTTGTCAGAGAGTGACAGATACACTGGCTGCCTGGAGTGACCACAGGCCAATTTGCAGAGGTAGGTGCTACTCTTTGGAATTTTTTCTAAAGTTTAGAAAGATAATTTATAATTTCTGTTTAGAAATGCAATGGAATGTTGTTCAAAACAAAGCAAATACATATTTTTCTCATATATATATCTCTCTCACCTATATATGTGTGTGTGTATATATATACAATTATATATATCCAAAGACCTTTCTGTATCTTGAAGCACACAAGCAAAGATGTAGAAACTACCAATTTAGGGACCTAATTTCCTTTTAATAGCTTTCATGTAACTTAATCTTCTTTTTGCCATGTTAAACATATTTTAAGTAGAACTAGTTAGTTAAGTTTAGGTTAAACTTTTCTAACAAATTCCTACATAGGAGCTCCTCACAGTCATACTGTGTTCCTATCAGTCCTGGCTATTTACATAGTCCTCATTTTTTGGTAAATTCTCTTCTCTTTTATCTATTTTCGTCAGCCTTACAAATGACCTAACCTTTTGACTTATAGATGTTTTCTCATTACAGACTCAACCAATTACTAAGTTCCTGCCCCTGCTTTTAAGGAGGGGGGGATGTGGCTTTTTGCTTTTTGTATTTTTCTTGCAATCAACTGCCTGTAATAAAAGCACAGAAAAATATGTAAATCCTGTCAAAGTATTCCAGAACTGAGGTATATAGGAAAAATGAAGAGCGTATATCTATGTACAGAACTATTCTTTTTCTCAGTAGGAAAATTAATTTGGGTTGTGTTGTACATGTTAATGAAAGTCTTAACCCTAGAAATGTGCTTGCCTTATGTCCTCCTAGAACCAGACAACCTAGCCAGGACAGGTACTGGAAAACAAGAAGAACCACTACCATTAATTACAAAATATATTAAAAAAAAAAAATCTTACAAATGGTTTGAGATACTTTATAATTTTGAGGTAGATCAAAGAGATACTTTGCTGAGTGCCAGTTACCAGGGCAGCAAATGATTGAGAGACTATGGAAGGCAGGATTTGCAATACCTGAACCTAAACTTTTCTTGTTCAAGAATGAGCTAAAGCATAAACTCACTTATATAAAACTCATATACTTATAAAAAAAGAGGTTTAATTACCTAATTATTTCATAATATCAAAAGAAAAATATTTTTTCTTGTTGTCAGTATAGGTTTTTCAATTTGTATAATTACATATGTGAGTTACTTGTGAATTATACTTTCTGCATTGAAGAGTGTAAACAGTTGTGGTGTAATGACCCCAGTCAGCAACTAAAAACCCACCCAGCCACTCCCTTACCCCCAGCAGGATGGGGAAGAGAACTGGTAGAGCAAAAGCTGAAAACTTGTGGGTCGTCATCAAGGCAGTTTAATAAATGAAGCAAAGCTGTGTATGCAACCAAAGCAAAATAAGGATTTTATTCACTATTTCCAATTAGTGGATAGATATTTAGCCATTTCCTGGAAAGCAGGGCCTCAGCACACACAATGGTTACTTGGGAAGACAAACCTGTAACTGTGGACGTGCCCCCTTCCTCTTCCTTTCTCTGAGCTTTTATTGCTGACCATGTTGTCATATAGTATGGGATATCGCTTTGGTCAGCTGGCACCAGCTGTCCCAGCTGTGTTCCCTCTCAACTTCTTGCCTAACCCCAGCCTACTTGCTGTCAAGGCAATGTGAAAAACAGAGAAGGTCTTGATGTTGTGCATGCACTGCTCAGCAACAGCCAAAACATTGGTGTGTTATCAAACTATACTAGCTACAAATCTAAATCACAGCACCATAAAAATTGCTATGAAGAAAGTTAACTCCATTCCAGTCAGAAAATAAAAAAGTCTATAAAAGCAACTCTTGAATAAATTATTACAAGCTGTATGTAACATGAGTAATATTACATAAATACATCCTTGTAAAGACTGGACAATCTAAATCATAGTAAAAGAGAAAGAAATAAAAATTATACCTCCCAGTCTTTGCAGAGAAACAAAGCAACTGTGATTCGCGTCTCTTAAGCTCAGTCTCTCTATAGCTCGGTGTATTTAAATGAAAAATCTAAGTATACCCTCTCAGTACTTAGTTTCACACTACTGCAGAATAACGTGTCCACGCAACTCCACTGTTCACTCATTTGGTGGTTTTCTTTTCATCTGCTGAATTTATTCTTGTTTGCTAATACATTGCAGAAATGAGCTGAAGTAATCTGTGCATAGTAAAAGTAATGTTCAGCAGAAAGGGGCTATTTGCTGCTGAATTATCTGTGTGTTATTACTAGTGTTTGCTCTTCCTTCCAATTTATTATCTGCTAATATCTCTCTTATGCTTTACTCCCTCCAGTAAACTTCTAACAAAATAGAATAAATTAGTCCTATACTTCCATTAAAACCTCAGTTGGAAAAACAAGTTACTCTGCTGAAATGTACCTCCAAAATTGAAGCTAAAATTCCACAACAGTCCAAGGGTTAGGTCAGCTACTCTCCGTAAATTATTTTTTTCTAAACACAGATTAATATTACTTAGTCTGAATGGTATAATTCTGGTTCAATATTACAATGTTGTATGTGGTACACTTTTTTGGATGGTAGGAAGTGAAAGATACAAGTTTTGTACATAGTCCATATTATTTCTAATCCCGTTATGATCTTCAAGATGCCAGCAATCATGGTGCTCATACCAAGAACTTAATAATAAAACACACAGTACGAAGAACCTTTTATCACATTTTCTAATTGATCATCAACTTGGAAAGTGGAAAAGCTGATGAACTACATGCAGCTACTGTGGGCTTAATGACTTCAGGCATATGAGTCTTCCTGAAGAAGCTGAACTTCCTGAAGAAGCTTCCTGAAGAAGCTGAACCAGAATGGTGACTAACAAAGTTCAGAATTTATGAAGATCATGAATACTCACAGAAACAATCTTACTGTTGGCAAGTTCCTTTGTTATTCACATTAAATAGCATCCACGTAAGGACTTTACTCACAGGGGCGCAGCAGAGACTGTGGGTCCCCTGGGGATCCAGGAACAGCAGGATCTGCCTTTAGTGGAAGTGCAGGGCCAGGCCTCGAGGCCAAGGTCCATCCCACTTTCCCAGGCAGGGAGCACAGCAGACTGGGGGCAGCCCCAGCCTTGGCACCTCCCTGGGGATGGGGACAGGCCAAGGCCTGATGACATCAGAGACATCACAGCCTGAATGGGGAATCATAGAATAGAATCATAGAATGGTTTGGGTTGGAAGGAACCACAATGATCATCCAGTTCCAACCCCCTTGCCATGGGCAGGGACACCCTACACTAGACCAGGTTGCCCAAAGCCCCATCCAACCTGGCCTTGAACACTTTCAAGGATCGGGCCTCTACAGCTTCTCTGGGCAACCTGTGCCAGTGCCTCACCACCCTCACAGGAAGAAGTTCCTTCTAACATCCAATCTAAATCTCCCCTCTTTTAGTTTATACCCATTATCCCTTGTCCTGTCACTATACTCCCTGATAAACAGCCCCTCGCCAGCTTTTCTGTAGGTCCCCTTTAGGTACTGGAAGGCCACGATTAGGTCTCCCCAGAACCTTCTCTTCTCCAGGCTGAACAAGCCCAACTCCCTCAGCCTGTCCTTGTAGGAGAGGTGCTCTAGCCCTCTGATCAACTTTGTGGCCCTCCTCTGGACTTGCTCCAGCAGCTCCATGTCTTTCCTGTACTCAGGACTCCAACAAAGTCTGTGAAGCAGGCAGCGGCATGGCTGTGGTGGAACTGCAGGTACCTGCTCCTGAGGCATTGTTGACAGTCCGGACCCACCCTGAAATGATCTCCTGGGCCCACAGGCAAGGAGTGGTAGGAGGCCACTGGGGTGGCTGCTCAGCGTGGTTTAGGCCTGCCAGTGCTATCAGGAACTGAATGGTGCTAGTGTAAATGTTTCAAATTTTATTGAGTTCCACACAAAACAAAATTACAGCAATTCATTCTTGTTTTTAGTAAGTGATCTAAGTCTATCTAACAATTCTTGTACAATGTTTTGCAGTAGCTCCTACTTCCTGAACAGACCTCTGGGTAGAACTTCAATTGTAGCTCTTGCTTGGCTTCCCCTCCCACTCCTGTTTGGGGTTTTTTTTCCTTCCCTCTGAAATTCACGTAGAAGGAGGATGAGAGAATAGCAACTTGACCAAAAAAGGATCTGAACGAGAGGTGTTTCCTAGCATTTCTTCTTTGTGGATAGGTAGAGAAGGTACAAACTGTATTCAAAAGCTTATTGCTACAAAGTTGCACCTCTGGATTGGTTCCTACTGTGCAGACCTTGTGCAGGGTGAATTGAAAGTAAATTAATAAATATTGTCTGCTAGTTGCAGTGCTGGAGGTGCTTCTACTAGTTACTAGAATGAGACTACTCTCTATTTCAGATCCTATGAATGTCCGCTTGTTATTAGCAATTAAAAAACATGTGTTTTGCTCCATCCAGCAGCAATACACCAAACTTTCTGTATTGCTAGTAGGCAGCATACAGTGGCATATGTAAATGTGGTTTGTTCTTTATTTTCCATGTTAAGCATAGGCAGCTTCTTAATAATCATCAGTGATGCTTTGGTAGAATTACCTATATGGATGATATTTTTCTTGGCTTTTATTGAGATAATTATGTAAGATTTCCATGTGATTTACCTGAGACTTACATGAAATTCATCAGAGTATATTAAGAAAGTTTCTGTCATAAACATAGACATTTTCACAGAAAACTGAGTTGTAGCTGAATCAATCTAGACATGGAGTTATAGTTGGATCTCATGGTCTCTAACATAGTAACAAAGGACCAAGAGCTGGTGACAGATTGTGATGGAAGGATAGAAAATCTAAATGTAAATTTCCTCTAGCTTCCTTATTTTCTATTTGTACCAGTCACACTTCTATTAATGCTGAAGGTCAGGCTTCCTCCTGGCAAATTTGTGAGGTAAAGAAATAATCATATCTCATTCTTCAGAATGGAAGCAACCACAGAGAAAGACAAAAACTAAAATTTTCCAAAGTACCAGAAATAATTTGGGTGTTTTAATCCACTGGAAATTATATGTTGTAGTGGTTTAAACTTGGCTAAACACCAGGTGTCCACCAAGCCACTCTACCACTCTCCTCCTCAGCAAGGCAGAGAGGGAAGAGAAAAAATAAGATGGAAAAAACAACTCCAAAATCATGGGTTTAGATAAAGACAGTTTTAATATAGCAAAAGCAAGTTCATGCGTGGAAGCAAAGCAAGGAAAAATAAAAGATTATTCTCTACTTCCCATCAGCAGGCGATGTCCGGCCACTTCCTGGGAAGCAGGGCTTCAAAACGCATAGTGGTTGCCTCGGAAGACAAAACATTGAAAAAAACGAATGCCCCCTGTTCCTCCCCCTATCTCTCAGCTTCCTATTGCTGAGCAGACGTCATATGGTATGGAATATCCGTTTGGCCAGTCTGGGTCAGCTGTACTGGCTGTGTCTCCTCACAAGATCTTGCCCACCCCCAGCCTACTGCTGAAGGGGTGGAAGAAGGGTTGGAGACACAGCCTTGATGTGTGCTGGCCCTGCTCGGCAGTAGCCAAAACCCTGGTGGGTTATCAAGCCCTTGCTGCTACCAATGCACAGCACTGTAAGGGCTGCTACGAGGAAATAAACGCCATCTCAGCCATACCCAGTACATAAGTGTAAATGTTTTTTAATAGTTACTGAATAGATACTGAAATATTTTGAGAAGTTTGAATATTTTAGAAAATTCTATCCCTACTGCTCTTTGGAAATAACTTAATTTGTGAAGTGATTTATATTCAAAATGTTAACTAGCCAGATTTGCTGAATGTGACAGAGGGATTGTTATGGTTTCGCAACTGAATCTCTGCTTTACAAAAATCGGGCTACTGCCCAGAACTATTTTTAATTTTTTTCTTTCTGATTTTATTTCCTCTGGTGTAAAGAGCTAAGGCACCACAGAATTTCAAGTTTACGTTAAGGATATCTTGTTACATAAACATTGTGATACATGGGGTTTTTTTTCTTCCCAACCATGGAGAAATCATGAAAGAGAGCACATGTTGGACTTTCTTAGATTCATACAAAGAAGGCTCCATTCATCTGCCTGGAGAGAGTAAATCTCTCTCTAAAGAGAATATTGATATGATAATTCTGAGAAATTAATTTGCATAACATAAGAATAAAGTAATGTAAATATTGGTCTGATTAATTGAAAAGTCCTGGTTTCCTTCCTCTGCAGGTCATTTTTCAGGATTTTTTAGACTGGCTGAAACATCTTCAAAAGCAGATAGTTATAAGATAAATCAGCATAATAATACTTTCATGGCAAGTTGTAATTAATGCTATGGCAATTTATAAAGTTTATTTTAAACAGAGAAACCAATCACAAGCAATTCCTTATTTATCGTTTTAGCTAGAACATGTGGTTCTAATTTACGTGGACCAAGTGGGATTATTACATCACCAAATTATCCAGTTCAGTATGAAGACAATGCACACTGCGTTTGGGTCATTACAACAACTGATCCAGAAAAGGTATGCTTTTTCTCTTTGTCTCAATTCAAACTCCAGAATTTTGGATCTGTGTTAAAATTATTTCATACATATTCATGTGAATGCAATAACATATATAAGTGTATATGTTCATTCAAACACTGAAAAAGGTAGAGATGTTAAGAAAATATATTGGGCACTAGAAAAAAAATACAAATTAGTATCTGTGAAAATGTCTGCTCAGAGTAATAGGTCTCAATTACAGTTTCCAAGTTATAAAAATTTTCTGATAAAATACCTAAAATCACATTCTAGATCACACATTATTTAATGAGTCGATAGTGGATCTTTCAGATTGTATCTTGATACTTATTCATGGTTGAATCTTAGCATAAAACCAGACATACCTCCAAGTAATTTATCTGACCTTGTCAGGTGTTTTACTACCTGCCTCATGTCTCTTTTCAATCCACTGTTTTCCAATAATGATTCTAAATATGTAACTATCAATAATTATGCATAAAATAGGAGTACTAATTAAGTATTGCATTTTTACTTGTGTTTCTGTAAAATCAATTTACTTCCTCAGTAAAGGACAAAGGCCTCCTACCTGTCGGAACAAAAAAACACAACGTAAAAAAAATCTTTCCCTTATATTTTACTGTTCTGTAGCAAAATACAGAATAAATGATTTGCAGTAGTTTGAAGAATGTACAATCTATATGTATTTTCATAATCACAAAACTTCCATTTCCTATGCAAGATTTTGGGAAGACTGTATTCTTCACTTCTTTAATATAGTTAAGGAAAAAATGTTTAACTTTATCTCACCCTAAATTAATGCAAATGTTGAGCTGCAGAAAAAAATCATTTTACTGTGTGCTTTCATAGCATATTGTTGAGATGTAAACACTGCTGCTTTGCAAAATCAGTTGAGTTCACTTTTCCTTAAAGCAGATTCAGTGCTTCAATAAAGGTATGTATTAAGGAAAAACAGGCAAAAGTACAAAACTCTCACATTATGGAACACTACTGTAGCAGGACTTTTCTCTGAATAGAAACAGCTTTTTTTCAGTTCCAAATAGAACTGTTATATTTTATTTAATATAGCAATTAGAAGTGACTATTTGTCACTGAGTGACCTTTGACTTTGAAGTCATTAAATTTTATAGAAAATATTACATCACTTTGCATTTTTTAATATGGACAAGTATTTAAAATATGAAAAACGTTTCTACTGAAATTTATATACCATAATATGTAATCTCTTTGATTCTGCAAAATCCCATGTAGTTTTATTAAAGAAAATTTAAATGTGCATCAAAACAAAATAAGTGAAATTACTACTAGTAGAAAAGTCTTGGCATCTTAACGATTTCTTTTTTTCAAAACTTCCATTAATTTTTCATTTTTACTTTTTCTTCCCTTGAGTTTTCAAAAATTTTAATTAAGTATTGTTTTGCATATTTATAATAAAACAAAGATAGTAATCTCCTTGCTGATGGCAAGAAAGTATGACTGTAGTAGTACAAAAATTGGTACTGACTTTGCAGTGCTATTTGTTAAACTGTGCAGTGTATGTTTTCTATGGAGGCTCAGACTTGTGAAAAACATTAAACTTCAGTTTAACATGGAAGTTCTATTCATTCTGTACAATGTATATTTCTCAATGGATTTAGGATTTTAGTAGGGTAGAGTTTAACGAGATTGATGTGGATTAATTTATTACTCTGTTCACTGGACTCAAAAGGCACTCTGAAATAGTATTCTGTGGGCAGGTTGATAGTTCATCAGCCACAAGAATACATTGAAGGAATTGCATACCCAGACAGATCAGTTCTTTTGTTATGTTCAAAATGAAGAGGTGTGAGTACAAGACTTGGATCTTTCACCCAGAAGACAATCAACGCTATTACATGCAGCTGAGTGGACAGTAAAGAGATACGCTTACAGATATATTCATAATCACAATGTAAGAAAAAGAGGTGGACTTTAAAGTCTTTCAGTTCTGGACCGGTTGGGCAATAGGGAATAAATTGTCTTCTTATTAATCTTGAATTTCTCTAGCAGTGCAACGAAGGAAGATTATTTTCTAACTTCATGTGACTTTAAAAGATGGACATTTACTTTAGAACCATGGCGACTGTGAATGTGAAGTCTTAAAATCAAACATGTTTAAGGCTTAGGGTATCCTCAAGTTGCTTTGACATAAAGTCTTTACCATCTTTATCAGTATGTATCAATACAAAACTGATATTGGGACTTCTATAACTGAATCTAGAGTTGACAGATATCCTTTTGGATAATAAAAGATATGTGGGAAAACGCTTTTACTTTACAGACTGTCTGACTGAAAGGGAACTATTTTCTAAAGAAAAATATCTTACTAGCATTTTGGGACTTGGGCACTTTAAAAAATTAATTACAAAAATAATTTACAAGTTTCCAAAGTAATGAATTGATTTTAAGATTTGCTGAAAGTTGTGTAGATGTTCATCCCTGACTTTTGTTGGAGTTATGAATGACAGAACTCTTGAAAACTGAACCGTGTGTTGAAGGGCTGATTTTAAGATTAGATAGAAGAGCCTACACTTTTGCCCTTCAGATCTGAAAATACTTATCAGAATGCTTAGGGTCTGTCTTTGTTTTTCTTTTCTAAGAAGGTAGGCAGTTCATGACATGTGATTACTGTGTATTTTAAATTAGTTTTGACTTACTCTAACAATGAATTTATGTCCTTCCATCAAGTTAGTTTACACAGCATTTTAGAAGATAAAACAATGTTTCCTCTCAACGTGATATTCTGTACAGTTTAAAGAAGGTAGTCCAGTTAAAGAGGTGTGTTTGCACAAAAAATGGAACATAATGTGATGGAATATTAATAAAATAAACAAATAATTTTAAAAGTCTTATTTGCTATTTATTTAACAAATTAATAATAAGTAATAATAAAAAGAAGACACAAAACATTTTCCAAATTTTGCATTCTGGTGCTGTTGGGGGCAGCTTTTTTATGCCAATTAAAAATGAAAACATATTTCAGCTTCCTACGGGGACAGTAGCATAGTTTCAGTTTTTAACCAACCGTAACAAGATCATTCTTAGTTAAAGGTTCTTCTAACATTTATTTGCCTTCTTCCTGAGCAACACAAAAATCTAAGTTAAATTTGTTTTTTCCCCTGTTCAAAGGTATTTTTGTTAATGCTCTGCTTATTTTGAAGAGTTGATTTTCTTCCAGTAACATTTATTCGTTTCCTCTGGGTCCCACTACTGTAGCTTCTGATCAGCATCCTACTACGTCATTTATTAGACTTTTAGTACTTGCAAATACAATTTTATGGTGCTCTTCTGACACTCTGTGAAGTACATGCTGTAATTCTTGGTAACTCTAGATTGGTTTAGTTGTTCTGTTATGCAGTTTCTCAGTTTTTAGAATCAGTTAATTTGGGCTGTTCTGAGGTCTTACTGATGTGTTTTTATTTCTTTCGTGTAATCTTTTCAGTATGATCTAAGCATGCCTCTATCCCTTGCTGTTTCAATTCATTCTCCAGACTGAGGGTGTTTGCATAAGACTTACTGCCTTGAGTTTCCTGCTGTTTTCACTATTTTGGGAACACTGCTAGATGCAGGGCTCAAGTTTTCAACTCCATTGTCTATAGGAAGGCAAGGTTTGGTGGTGTTTCAGCAATGATACCAAGTTTTGCACAATATTTTCCTGACTGATTGCAGGTTGTGGTATATTGTATAGTAGATGTGCCATGGGCTGCAGTAGTTCTAAGTTTAGTGACCTGGTAAATGGAGTGTGTCCCATTTACAGCTGTGGTTGTTTTTTGGTTTTTTTGGTTGGTTTTTTTTGAAGAATGTACTTTCTCCACAGTAGAAAGCATAGTTATTAAGTATTTGTTTGTGCCTAACAACTTTCTTCTTCTTCTTCTTTACAAAAAAAAAAAGTTATTCACTGCAATTGTCATAATTGAAGACATTGGAATTAATTAGAGGAAGGGTGGGAAACTTCACACACAGTTTTATAGCATTGAGCCTTCAGGTTTTTGCATAAAGTTGGACTATACCTTAATATATTGTCATAAAATGGTATTTCTAATTTACTGCCTTTCAAAGCACATAGATGGGGAACTTCAGGAGAATGTTCTTACTCAGGAAAACTTTCCCCAGACCACAGCTAGGGAATCCACATACTGTTAAGGATGATTTTGACATAATTTCTTCTAAGATAATTCATTCTCGCAATATTTTCTAATAGAGCAGTCTTACTAAGTAGTACATGATAATATACAATTTTTTTTGAATGAGGTTATCTTGCTGATTCATAGATTGGTTCAAAGTTTGTGGTAGCTCAGATCTGATCCATTAATGACATCCTCAGTCACTTCCTCAGATTCTCACTTCCATGCAAGTAGCTTATGCATATGTAATAATTTGCAATGGGTTCAGAACCTTTCTTTCAATAGGAAAGTTTGCTCCAGTTAGATGGCGTTATTGTATTACATTGTCTAGTATTAAAGTGGTTTTTAGAAAGTGTGTCAATAAATAGCCTGTTTCTTCAAAGCTTCATTACAGACAGGGCTCATCTCTGAGTGGCTGATCAGACCACCCTGCCACAAGTAACGGACTGTTTGTCAGCATGTCTGACATCTACAGCACCTGCAATCTAACACTATGACTGGGGATGGAAATGCTTGCTGAGCACCATATATCTTGTTGCTATAGAGATTACCAGAGTGCTGCCATAGGACTGATTTTTATCTGTAGAACTTATCCTCTCTTACTGTACCACAGAGTTTTGAGTTGCAGAGATGCTGATCACCAAGGACATGTAGATCTAAGAAGTACTTTCATTAAACTGTTGTATATTCTTGGCAATGCACAGCCTCATGCTAGTGATTTACTCAGTTCTTACTATATCCTAAGTATCAGGATAGATTCAGTAGAGTGGTGGTGAAGGTCATTGTGAATTTAGAACTGATTCATTTGCACATCCTGTGCCATCTAGATTATACAAATACACTAAGAACTCCCTGAAAGGATAATTTCCCATGGTGTGTTGAAATTGAAAGCACAATTTTATATGCTCTTTTGTCCTTCACACAGTGTTAAATCTGAATTTTGTGCCTTTCTAAATGTGCATTTAAATTGGTTTATTTTTCATTTGCTGGAACAGTGTCTTTAATTTTAGGGGGATATGACACCCTTGACAAGGGATTCACACAGTTTAGAACCAAAATTATTAAGGTCCCAGTTATGAAACAAATACTTTTTAAGTTTCCTCTTGCTTCGAAATAGGCTTGTGTGTTTTGGTGTTTTTTCATATTCGAGCAGTGTAATTTAGAACACAAAGTATAACTAACACAATTATATGAGAAAGATATTGTTGCAGTGTAAGGAGGAGATTTTAAAATTCCAGTGTTCTAAAACCTTGTACATGATTTCCCAGGTAGCCTTGATTCTGGACAGTTTTAAATACATTTCGAAAACAAACAAAAGAGTTTGTATATTTTATTATAATGTGCAAAATATATTTACAAGCCTACTGGAAAAATAATGTTATATATAACTCCCTACAGTATATGTTCATCCTCAATTTGAATTTAAATACATAAATTATAACACAGAATTCTATATAGGTACAACTGATATTAGAAAAAAAGCCCACATATATTGCACAAACCAAGCAGTTTATTTTTCAAAAATTGCATCTTTGTGTTGCTTTCTGTGTTTTGTGTACACTTGTTACAAAATCATGATTTTCGTTAATAATGCTGATATTTCTACCATTTAAGACATAATGTGAGTGAGAAGTAGTAGCATAGCTTCTGTGTATTTTCTTAATAATTTTACTGAAGCTGTATTGGATTATACTGTAACAAAAGTAAGGATGGAACAGAAGATTCAGTTCCAGCATTGCAGGCATTTAGGATGAAATTTGTCTTTCACATATGGGTGCTACATGTCTAAACTTCAATTATACTTGATGGAGATCTGTCAAATAGTAGAGTCAAAGTATTGCTTCATCTCACCCTAGAGCAGAGGCTGATCACCTAAATCACTGTCTGGGCTTTCTTCGCTCTCACTGGGTCAGAACCAAAAGGGATTTAGACATTTTAAACTTCAGCATGCAATGTTTAGTATATACACAGTTTTGTGGAATTAAGTATGCTATTTTAGATGAAGTATGTGCCTCACAGATTGAATGGGAAGGATCTCATAATGGCCATACATTGAATGAAAAAGCATAACTTCGGAGAAGGAGTATACCAGAATTAACTAAAAGAAAGTGTCAAAAAAAATAATCTATCCTACATTAATACATCTATTTCCAAGTGTGAGCCTTTCAGTGAAATTGATATACCCAAATCAAAACTGCTTTCTAGATTGGCTTTAGATGTCCTATGTGTGCATTCATTACAAAAAGTTTTGACTCTTGCTGTCCTTAAAGACTATTGGAAGTAGTGATGGAAGAGGGAGACTCGGCATCAGTACTTGTCTAACTACTGACCCTTATCTGTGTTCGGTATCTCAGATTTGCTTTCAGGATATCAGCTAGGCCTACTTTAATAAGATTTAGCTGTGGGGTATGAATTTTATGAACCTCAGATGGATCCACATATGACATACTGAGTCAGAAATGGGAATTTAGCACGGGGGGAAGTGGGATTTTTAGAAAAAAACTATGAAAGCATATACATGAAGGAATGGAAAATTGAAGATGGAGACATAGCAGCAAATTTTCTGTGATATTGTCTTTGATTTTACAATAAATCTGTATTTCAGGAAGACAGTTGGAATATATTAGCTGGTAATGCAACACTCAAGAAAAACAAAAGATTCAGCCTCCAAACAAAATGAATGCATTAGAAAGTGGCACAGTTTTAATTGGCAAGAATAAGCCATATATACTTGGCTTAATGGAAATGATTAAAAAACAAGAAAACACCTGGAAAAAGTTATTAAGACAATTTTGTTAAATACAAAAGTATGACATTTTAAAAGTTCTATTGCTTCTATTTCCTCTTGTTCTAATACCAGGTAAAGGACAAAGAAAAAAGAGTTTTCCCTTTCAGAACAGGACAGTATGTAATATTGTCCATGTGAAATGTTTGTACTGTAACTGCATGGGTAAGAATTACACAAATCCATTATTATCACTATTTTGTTGAATACTTACAGCAGTGAAAGTAATCCATATTTGCCTTTCTCATAGATACACTTTTCCAGTCTGGATGACTGTTACATTCTCCATTATTTTAGCCTAGATCTTGCAAAAGAAAACCAAGCTATTCCTCTTTGAACTTATTCTTCTTTGAATTTTTTAATTTTATAGCTAAAACTACTAAAAAAATACCCACACCCAGAACTGTATAGCCCATAAACATGCTTTTTTTTTTTTTTTTTTTTCCAATTGCCAGGAGTAGTCTTTAGAGGTTAAAAACCAACCTAACAAAATCACAGAACCCAACAACTGCAGTGACTACGCTTTCATCATTGGCATTTATTGTTATACAGCCACTGCCATATACATATTTCACTTCTTGCTGAAAGCTGGGTTGTTGCCTCCAGCTCTTTTCTTAGAGGAACTTATCTACTGTGAGTACACTTAGAACTCCTCCATCATTTCCTTCCTCCACTATGTTTTTTTTCTTTTCATCTTCCTCTGCCTCAGTTTCTTCTATTTTGCTGTTTTGATCTCCATCAACACATTTCTTTTTTAGCTTTAACCTTTTCTTCTTTTTCATTTTATATATTTTCAGAAAGGAAAAGATTCAGATACCAAAATTCAAATACAGAATCCTAATGGTTTTCATGGTTTAAATAGAGCTCAAACACCAGTTAATGAATGTTGAACTGAAATTTTAACTTTTTTAACCAGAAGAAAACAGTAAGTTTTTATTCAGTTACTTTATGTAATTACAATACTATTCACCATAAGAATGTACCATTTGATTCACTGACATATTATTCCACAAAAAAAAAACCCCAACATTTAATTCCTTTAGAGTGAAACTTTACCAAATGGAGAATCAATCAGACTTCTCGAGCCATAGGTGAATACCTATGAAATATAACCTAAAAATAAAACACTTTATAGAAGCAAATCAACGTATTTGTTATTGCTCCTGCACATACATACATATATACACATGCACTCTAACACAGATACGTGTAAAATAAACAACTGAATATTCTACTTGCACAATCCAAAACACATAAATATAACAACATAAAATTATTAGTATTTTCTCATTTAATTTAGGTTATTTTTGACAGGAAAGACTCATAACAGAGCATACATTAGATAAGAACATTCTGCCACTGTGTAAATAAATAAACAAACAAACAAATCCTACAATTAAATCTCCACATACTGTTCTGTTCTTGTTTGTTCTATAAGTTAGTTGGCAATTCCCTTGCTAAGGACTATCAGGCTTATTCAGTATTACATTGTCAAATGTATAAATCTAAGATATCGAGTTTATGTGTAGATATTTTTCCCTGGCAGCTGAAAGTGTCTCCAGCTATTGATAGTATATCATACCTGACAATGTCCTTGGATGTTGTCTTTGTTTATATATTCTTTTTTCTTTTTTTTTTTCTTCATTTATTTATTCTTCATTGAGCAGGAATTCTAAATAAATTGTCTTTGTGCAGCCTGATGAGGTTGATAATGACGATGACATAAACCCACATTTACTGCACAAGGACACAAGTGCTACAGCATAATTTATGCACCTACAGTTCCTGGTTACCTCACAGAGCAGGTTCATTTGCTTTGCCTTGAAATGTAGGTGGCCAAAGTTTCTTTGTGCATGATGCTTACTATTTATCTTCTCTCTTAAATCTTTTTTTGGGTACCTCTTCTACTGGGAAAATACCAGCTGAAAACTTATAGGTAAATAATAGGAAATTCTAAGAAATTCACAGACTGCATGGTGAAGTGTGTATATACAGGAAAACCCATTAGATTATTTTAAAAATATATTAGCATTTTCTAAAAATTATTGTGATTCCTTAGAGTTTTCTTTAGCAATACTATGGATTTGGTGTTAGGCATCATGACAAATAGAAGCCTCCAGATATTTACCTAATAAAATAGTGTCAGCACTTCATTTAATTAACTCACTTCGATGTATTACTAAACAGGAGTTTCATATTATAAGTAAAGAGCCATTGGGGAGAATAGGAAATGGAGGACCAAATCATTACACGTACTTTAAGATGTGCAAATCTCAGATTTCAGGAGGATGATGTTAAAGGGGAAGGGTAGAAGTAATTCTACTTATGGGAATTTTTACTTAGTATGGGAAATAAGATAGGGTTTGCAGTAAGTTATTACAGAATATAAAGGTTTTCTAAGTGTCATGAGGCAAAAATGACACTGGGGCTAATTTGATAGCTGATATTCTGCATGGGAAAAGCAAGTTCCAAGGGTGTACTATGTGGCCTGTGTACTATGTGACCTGTATTAACTCCAAAATTTGAAGTCTTTAAGTGCAGTGCCTGAATTAGACTTACTTCTTTAGGATCTTTTCATCTTCAAAGTAAACACTTGGGTATTTGTCCTGGCTCTGGCCAGGCCGGGGTTAATGCTCAGGCCCGGGCCAGGTGAGCCGGGCCGGGCCGGCCGCTATTCCACACCACGTGACGTCCCGCCCCTATAAAGGGACTGGCCCGGGAGGGGCCCGGGGCTGCTCCGGGACGGTCTCGCTGCGGGCTGTGCCTCTGGTCCGTCTGGTCTGTCGGGTCGTCGGTCGGTAAAGTACTGCGTTTGTTACCGCGGTTGTTTACATCCCGGGATAATTATTGCAGCCCTATTGTCATTTCCCCTCTCCCTTTGTCGGCCCATTAAACGGTCGTTATCTCAACTCGAAGCCATTTGCCCTTTTGTTGCCGTATTCTGCCCCTTGTTTTGCTGCCGGGGCGGTGAGCGAGCGGCTGCGTGGGGCTCGGCTGCCGGCTGGGGCCGAACCACGACAGTATTGTAGCCCATTTAAGATGAAATTTTCCTCCTGACTCTCATGAAATAAAGAAAAACTGGAATGATCAATGTTGACTGTGACAGGTGGACAGTGAACTTCTTATATACATAAATGCTTGCATATGTCTGTTTGTAATACAAAGGTTACTAATGTCTAATAAATATGTTTTAAAATTTTGGAAATGTAAATTAAAAAATTTAGTTGGAGCTGTTTAGAAAATAAGAAGTACCACGCAAATTTAATGGTACTTTGAAGTAAACAGAGACAACAAATTCAATCCTGAAGTGTGATCTCAGCAAGAATCAAGGTAGGTATTCATACACCTGCTGTATATTTTGAAAGAGATTAACAAAGATTAGCATGCTGATTTGTCAGCTACTTGATCTAAAAGAGAGGTGGATAGATATGAAGTAGATTAGAGGAAAAAAAAAAAAGGTTCAGCAGTTGGTGGATTGTATTCATTTCTTTATTTGTAATAGTTAAGAAGCACTACCACAAACAGTCAAAACCAAGATTGTGATCCTTCCTATCCTCAGCTCAAATTGGCCTACTTTAGCATGTGAACATTGACAGGCTGACTAGATCCATAATACAGTTAGCAGACTCTTTACACAACCTTTTAAACATAGCTTTTAATTTAGCAGTCAGTCTCTAAGACCTCTTGAGGATTATCATGAACCTTCGCGTCTTTATCAGTCAGTCTGTCATATGTCTATGTGCGTGTCATTTTTTAAAAAAGTCTATTTCTTAATAATTAAACCTTGCAAAAGGATGCAGAGCAAAAATTTATTTGCCCTTTTAAAACATGGCCCTATTCACTTCTAAATCTGTCACTTATAAACGTTCAAAAGTGAGGATAGATTTTAGGCATCAGATCTACACATGCTTAATAGTAATCTGTTGTACTAGAAAATATCATGAAGTCCTTGCTTATCACACCTTCGGTTATTTCTCTGTTTATGTGCAGAGTTTGACTTTGCATAAATCTTCAGTGTTTTCAGTAGGAAGTAACTTGATTAAAGATTTTTTCCTCATTCCTTACATTTTCCAGTATTCTTATAAGGTAGAGCAGGCAATGAATAGCTGAGTTCGGTTACCTGTCTCATCTCCGTATCCAGTGGAAGAATGCTTTAGACAGAGCTTGTTAGGTTGGCCAGCCCTTTTTCGTGCAGCAATCATCTCGACATTGTAGTCTTCATTTATTTAACAGGTAACTGTTATCACTAGGCTCACTGGAAAGGAGACAAGCGAAGAGTTTGCAACATGACGCAGATGTTCTTTGTAAACAGAACATTGAAGAGTGTTGGCTGGAGGGTAGGGAACCTTGCTGTTTTCTGCACATTGCTTTACATGATGGATTTAAGCAGTATAAACCAGAGTTCCTTAAACAGTGTTTAATCACAAAGTCACAGGAAGAACAGTTTCACAAAGCCAGAGGAGAGTACATTCATAACATAAATACAAATATAGCAAAAGAAATCATGTCACTGAAGGTTTGCTTCCTATTCTTTGTCCATATTTTTTGCCAGTTAAATATGTGCTGCCCACATTTTTTTTTTAGTTCCAAAGTGACATTTAATGCCCGTAGCTGAATAGTCACTCCCTCTCTAGCCTTTTCAGTTATAGGCCTTGCTATTTTATTTTCCTGTTTGTAGAGCAAAGATATTTTGATAACTGGGCAGCAGAAGCTCCTTTTCTAAATTTTTAAAATGTGATGACCCTGAGTGGTTTTCATATATTAGAAGTGACCTAAGGCACAATAAACTTGTCACATTGCAAAAGTTATGTCTGTGCTACAAAGCATTGTGGCCACTCTCTCCTCTTTTTCTATGCACTAGATCCATATATACACAAATATATATATATACTTTTTTTTAATCCAAACTTTATCTTTGGAAGCAGTAAGTGAACTAGAATACAATAGATTGGATAAAAATGATCAGACTCCTTTTCAGTTAATTGTGCCTTTGTGCATATCAGAAGGAATCATAGAACACTAGCTTGGAAGGGATGTCAAGGATGATCTGCTCCAAACTTTCATGGCAAAAGCTCTGTCTAGACAAAAGCACCTTCTGGACAAGATGGCCCAACACCCCATCCAGCCAAATCTTAAAAGTGTCCAATGTTGGGGAATCCACCACTTCCCTGGGGAGATTATTCCAGTGGCTGATTATTCTCACTGTGAAAATTTTTCCTCTTGCATCCAGTCAGAATGTCCCCAGGAGTAACTTGCACCCATTGCCCTTTGTCTTTTCCATGTGACTCCTTGTAAAAAGAGAATCCTCATCTTCTTTGTAGCCACCCTTTAGGTACAGTGGTGGAGTCGCCGTCCCTAGGGGTGTTTAAAGAAAGGCTGAATGTGGTACTTAGGAACATGGTTTAGTAGGTAATATAGGTGGTAGGGGAACAGCTGGACTAGATGATATCGGACGTCTCTTCCAACCTTAATGATTTTATGATTCTGTGAAAGGAAGCAGATGTGAGTGAAGAACTGTGTAGTAAATCACTGGATGCACATGCCCAGAGAGCAAACCATAAGACAAGCTCCCACCTTAAGAAGGGAAGGATGGTGAACAACTTTATCTTCCTGGACATAGAAACGCATTTCATTTCTTCCAAGTGTCTTTCTGAGAAAAGGGAAAACTGAGCCAAAAACATTCCAGGTAGTTTACTATTTAAACAGTAAAATCATGAGGGGGTCATCATCCCTTTTGAGTTTTTCGTGCCTTTCAAAAAAGAAATCACCTGTTAGGATGGTCATCCAGATGGCAGGTAAGCAGGATGAGATTTCCCAGCATGGTTTTCCTCCTCGTCTCCAAAGGTGGTAGCTTCATCATTATGACAAAAAGAAGTATTTTTAACCTAGTACAGTTTAGTAATTTAAATAAGTTATCGCTGGAACAAAATTTACTTACTAATCTTTCTGAAATATGCATAAGCAAAGCTATCACCTGTACACCATGGCAAAGCACTCAGAATTGAAGTGAGGCATAAACAGTGGCTTCACCACAGGAATGAGATGTAGGTGTCTGTAGTTGCTATGAAAGATTAAAAGGGAGAACAGCTCATTACGGTGGAAACTCTTATCTCTGCCTAAGGAAGAAAACATGTTAGGAGGAGTTCATTCATTTCTAAGTAGTTCTTATTTCAAATTTGCTATTGAAATGGGCAGAAGAAAATGACAGATCATGTAGGACATAATGAAGTTTGGAGCTGTGGAAATAGGAAATTTACATTTTCCCTGAACTTCAAGACTCTTGTTCTGCTCTTATACCTGTTCTGCTTTGCAAGGCACAGGACCTCCGTTGTCATGGAGTTCACAGATTCTGTGAATGGAGAGTTTCTTTCATGCAGATTTTAGCATCTCTGCAGGAGTCATTCTTCAAAGCAGCATTGTCCTTATTTAATTATCAGCATAAGTACCTGGCAACAAAGTACTAGTCAAGAAATAAAAAGTCTGATTCATTTCTTCAGTCAAAATTCAGAAGTTTCTAGGTAAACTGAAACACACATTGTCTGTTTTACACCATTCTGGAGTTCACATGGAGATCTTGCAGAAACTTTAATCTGCAGAGCATGAGCAGAATCTCAGAGGGTGGGAAAATGAGAGAGAGGAAGAGATCCAAGTGTTGCCTCCAGTTGTCCTAAAAGAATAAATTAGGCTATGTTTTCATCAGCATTAGTAGTGCAGTGCACCACAAGCAGCTTACAGTGCAAAACTGTTGGTGCTGAAAGCCTGAGGTCCATACTGCATATATATTTCAGAGGTTTCACTGTGTACTAGTTGTAATCTGCTTCTTTAGGCTGAAAGCCTGGAGAACACCTTCCAGCTTAACTTTATCCAAAAAGAACTCAGTTTTTCTGCTCTAAAATTGCTCTGTGATGCACACCAAAGCACAGTAAGAGGAGATGGCTGGAGATTGTTTCAGAAGTGCACCCTTGATCAATGCCTTGATGTGAATGTATTTTTAATCTTCTGGTGCAACTGTTGTACCACATGGAGAAGGCTGACTTTTGTAGACACTTTGTACATGCAGGATTGAGCTGAGTCCATGGGTAAACAAATGAATGCTCAGAAACGTCCTTTTAAGATTTTGTATTATCTTCATGAAATTCAGACACAAATCCCACCCAACAAAGTAGTTTGAGAAGCTGCCTTACTGTTTTTTTTCCAAGGAAAAGAAGGCACGCGTGTGGAGAATGCACACAGGCAGAGTATGTGTGTCATGTTTTAATTCAATTTTTCACACAGTTAACGTAATTCTTAGTACTGTTTTGTGTTATCAGACTCTAGTTAACACTCTCCTGAATGATCATTCTTTTTAATTATAATTCAGATATTTTTAAACATTTTGATGTCTGCATTGTTCTCTGTAATTAGGTGTTTTTCCCCTCTCCCTGATTTTAAACAGACTTAGTGGTAGAGTATATTTGCCTGATCGTATCTCTCAGAAGAAGGTATTGCGTGCAAGCTATTACATAATGCCTACAAAGTATCTTTTCTCTATTTTAGCCAGTTATTATTGTTTTAAAATGATTAGCCATTCTGCTCTTACCTTACCTAAAAGGAAAACACACATCGTTCATTTTTTAATCAAACTATATATAAATATATATATATATCTTAAACCATCTCGGTTAGCACTAGTCATTTAATTGTGGACACCTCACTGAGACCTCAGTGCCTAAGCTTCAGTTATGACTGGGGGAAACAACACAGTAATTTGTCTTAGCCTAAAGCAGGACACCTACCTGCCAGTCGGACGAATAACTCTTAGCTATATTTATTGCAATGAGAGATTAGACACCTAAAGAATCTTTAGACACAACCAGGTAAACATCTACATTTAGGTGGTTTAGAGCTCATTCCAGCTACTTCACCACAGGCTTTTAGTACCATTTGAGGTGCTGTAAGTAATCCTGCCTGGCCTCCAGCTGCTGCTTCAGAAAATCGTGGACCTCTCTCAGATCTGTTATCTTCAGGCAATGTGTGGATTTTACCTTACACTTTCAAATGACACCAGACAACTATTTAGATTTATACTGAATTCCACCCTTAGTACTGATTTCTGCAACAACGTTCTATTTAAACTTTTTTCTTTTCTCTATAAAAATAAGGTAGAAGAATCGTATTGCTGATCTTTTGTGTGTGTCTAGTTTCTGTGCAATATTTTGAGTTTGGACAATATTCAGAGCACTGAGAAAAATTTATTAGGTCATTTTTGCATGCTTACTTGTTTTCTTTTGTAACTCTATAAGTTCTGTGGATATATTCTGTGTATCTCTTGATTGCCACTTCAGTGATATTCACTGAAGAATTCTCTTATAAAGTTCTATGACCAGTTAAGCTTTGAAACGTTTTGAATTACATCTATGCTGGTATGTTTTCAGCATAATTACTTTCAATTCACGTTCTTTCATTTAGGCCAATCAAAATATAGTTCCTGAGTTGAATTTATAATAATGTGGTAAAATAATGGGGGAGGTGATGTCATTTTACAGCACTAGCTTTATGGTAATTCAGTATAACCACTTCAAGTATGATAAACTTTATAATCTAGTTGTACCTACTGTGAGTCAGGGGTTGGACTAGATGATTTCCAGAGGTCACTTACAACCTAAATTAAACTCTGATTAGCAAAGTGATTTCAACGTTAGGAATATTTTATGTGTACTGCACAAATTTCTCAGGTACTGGACATTCATTTCTATTCCTACAGACATAATTATCAATCTTATTTTAAGCTTGGCATTTTAAATATAACTGTGTGATTACAGAGAATTTTAAAGAACTTACAACTTTTTCTTTAAGCCCTGTACAATGCCAATTATGATTCCCAAAGGTATTTGATTGTTACAAACAGAATTTTACAAAAGAAGGGACAAAAAAGTATTTTATATAATTTAAAAAATATCCTTTACAATAAAAATATGACATTATGTAGGAATTTTAAAGTTTACCTGTAAATATGTCACTAAGCTGGGTTTGTCACTGGAATTTGGACTTTAATGTGGCAGGTCTTCTCCTTGCTCAAACAGTTAAGAAACCAGCATTTACAAATCAAGAATATCTCTAACATCTTAATTTTTTTTCCTAGAAAGCCATTATAGTAATATTTAAATGATTATTTCTTCCAAAACCCAAAGAATAATAAGGCCAGATTATTTTCAAAATTATGTGACAGCTCTAATAGAAGTAAGTAATGTTTAAAGATATGAGTTCACTGTTGGACAATTTCATCATATAGGGATCAAAGACTTGCAGAATATTTTTTGACCCTTATAGTCTTGTTCCAACGTGAATCGCTACATGTCATTTTGAAATATAATTAATTTAGTTCAGCTTCAAGAAATACCCTTCTTTCTTTTACTTCTCGAATTGGATGAAGTTTGGATGAAATTTGCAGTAGTAAATATGCAATAGTAGCTTTCAAGAATTAGGACAGTGATGATGATGATGATGATAATGATGATTACTGTGATCTTTATAGAGCTCTATAGGTGTTAGCAGCTAAAAAACTGTCAAAATTATATAGACCAATTTCCCCCTGCCCCACTGGTCTGCATGCATTAGAATTCAGAGAATCTGTAGTTAACTTCACAAATTAATCTAAATTCTAAAGGACTGAGGAAAACTTAAGTTCCTTCTTGGTATTAAGCAGAATCCTAGTGCCTCCACCTGAGGCAGAAAACCAATCAGTTTACATATGCCTCGTAATTAATTGAATTTACCTTCTATTGACAGTTATAGAGTGGTATGGTCTGAATCAGATACAATGAAACAGGGAGACAGAAAAAAGATAATGGGTATTATTGACATTCAGACATTGATTTCTCTAACAGAACTACAACATTTTTGGTGCTGTGGGAAAATGCTAATATCAGAGTCCAAAGGTCCTTGATGAGACATAATGGGCAGAATTAATCACCACAAGCCATTTCCTGAGACTTTCTACATATTCATATTTGCCCTTGATTCACATTTTTAGATTATCTTTGTAATCAGAGAATGAAAAATATTTGTAATAAAAAGGGAGAAGTGCTATTCTGTACAGAAACACTGAGACAAAGAGAAAATTCTACAACAAATGTTTTCATAGTAGCACTTCTGCATAGTGTTTTATAACAGTTGGACAGTTTGTAGTAATAGAAACAAAACTGATATATGCTTGCACTACAATCTTCTAGATCATACAGAATGTATTAGAAAAATAAGAAATGTTTCATGCTTTTTTTCTCTGTGATGTATATTGCCATGATGTATCTTCCTTAGAAAAAAAAAGTTTAATTTAAATAAAACCCCCTGAACGTTAGTATCAAAATGGCAAAATTAGTCTTTTGTGCAGCTGCCAGATGGTCACCAGATTCAAATATATTTTTCATACAAAGTAATATGCCAAATCCCTAAAGAATTAATATGCTAGTAAAGCTTTTATTGAAATCATTAGAATAAATCTAGCTCTCTAAACCTAGCTATAATCTTTTTATGGAGGCTCAGTATATCCATAGATGTAATTCAAGCATTTTTTTATTTAGCTAATAAAAATGTCTACCAAATAGACACTGATAGTGATAAAGAGAGAATAAAATAGTTTGGAAATGCCATTAGAAATCCACATTTAGAATTAATAACATTAGAGTAGTCTAAAATGTATTTATTTTTAGTATCTTATCTAAATTTGTAATTCATACAGAACCTTGCATTTTCATTTTAAAAACTAATTAATGAGCAGGAATATAAGCAGAATAAATCTCCTTTATTGTGTCACATCTGCATTTTGAAACATTTCTTCCAAAAACTATTACATGTAAAAATACCATTTCCTGTGACACTAAAGCAAATGTTGAACTTTCAGTTGGCGTCAAGCACAATTTTTTTTTGTTTCACTCAATCTTACTGACAGCTTATGTTTCTTAACAACAGGCAAAAGAGAGCTGCATAATAAGATCTTGGGCATGTTATTGGCATATGTTAAGCCCTTCCTTTATATACAATCTAACTCTCAGTTAAAGCAAATGGTAGTGGAAACCATACAGAAATAGTAGTAGTAGTGATGGAACCAAAATAAAAATGTCTTGACATTAACAAATCTCCTCTATTTCTGCTCTTTATTTTTCTACTAGTGCCTTTTTAGTGAGCATTAGTGAGTAAATACATTCTTATAGTTTCTGTATTCTATATTTGTTCAGATTTTAAAAAGATACAAATATTTAACAAGATCCATTGGCACTTGGTAGAAACCAGATACCTGATCTGTTTTAATATTTCAGAGTTAAACTTGACATATTTTTAGTTTGGTTTTAAGACTGCCCAACTTGGAACATAATTTCTTTTGTCTGGCTCAATTTTTTTTTTTAATTTTTTATTTAATAAAGAATAGAGATTGCTGTATGCACAAACTCCTACTATTGCCAAAGCTTTCATATTACAGAATCACAGAATCACAGATTGGCAGGGGTAGGAAGGGACGTCTGGAAATCATCTACTCTGACCCCGCAGCTAAAGCAAGTTCACCCAGAGCAGGCTGCACAGGATTGTGTCCAGGCCGATTTTGAATATCTCCAATGAAGGAGACTCCACAACCTCTCTGGGCAATCTGTTCCAGTGTTCTCTCACCCTCAAAGTAAAGAAGTTATTAATGTCTCAGTTTTTCACCTTTCCTATTTAGCATATAGGACATAGCCATTAAGGGAGCTTGAAGCTTGTAGATGTTTTACAGTGCAGAACTACTGAAATGTAAGAAAAAAAAGAGAAGAAAAAAACCCCAAAATGTATTGATTTCCTAATCACCTATGGGTATGAAACAAAAACTACAAATCATTATCTGCCAGATTTCAGCTTTACACGATACTTCCACTGAAATCTATAACTTTTCAACACATATCTGCTAGCTAAGCTGTTCATGTATTGAAGAGGACAAAAGTCCTTCCAAAAGAAATTTTACAGATGTATCGTTTTCGTCCAACAACATTTCATTGGTGACATTACAGCCATGCTACCTTCTCAGTCTCATTCTTAACATGTCAAAGGTCTTACTGAAGTCTAGGTAGACAACATCCACAGCTCTTCACTCATCTGCAAGACTAGTCACTTCATCACAGAAGTTCATCAAGTTGGTGAAACATGATTTCCTCTTGGTGAGTTCATGCTGACTATGTCTGATGACTTTCTTGTCCTTCATGTGCCTGGAGTGGTTTCCAGGTTTAGTTCTTCCATTGCAACCTGACTGGACAAAGCTCTGTCCAACCTGATTTGGATTCTTTGTTGACTGCTTTTAACCACAGGCTCAACTATTGAGCTACCAAGGTCCGTTCCAATCTGAATTATTCTGTGATTTCAAGAAACTTGAAAATTGTCTCGTCATTACTTTTTTCTTTTGCCTTTTTATTTATTTTTTTTAATAACATGACCTGTGATGAATCCGGGACAAATTAAATCACAGTCAGTTAACACTGTGATTCTACCAGCTTAAGTAATTTCATAGAATTATACTTGCTTGTGTGTTTCTTTCACTACATTCTATCCGTGGAAATAGAGTTATTGTTAAGCAGTTTTATAAACAAAGGGTGTTTAAGTATAGACCCTCTGAGTGTATTTTAACTCAGAGGTATTACATTATCATCTATCAGCAGGTGTACAATCAGATCTGAAACACAAATTATTTGTTACTCAAATGTCATGGAAGTTCAAAATAATTTAAGGCTGATTTGGCCTTGCTTTTCTTTTTTTTTTTTCCATATGTCACATCATCATTACAATTGAACTTAATTTGTCTTTAAAACTTTATGTACTACTAAGCAGAAAAATTTACAGTATTAAAGGAAAAAGATTGCAGACATGCAGTTAGTGCTTTGTTCTACATTGCTCCACTGGAAATAGCGGAGCAATAGTGTGAATAAAATTCACACCTTCAGTCACACTATATCTATTGGTCACTCTCAGAGAAAGTGAGCATGCTGCATTGAATTTGCATCCAAAACAATGTACCATCTTTAAGATACCAGTGGAATGGAACTTTCACACAAATTTGTGGGATGGTGGGTAGAGTCACGTCTTTGCTGACTCCCCCAAATATCCACCTCACCCCATACTAACCAAACTTTCATGTTTGTTTTATTAAATTTGTTGTTTTCTCTTTATGGCTAGATATATTGCACAGTTTAAACAACATATCCTATCTTGCTCTTATTAAAGACTCAAAGTGAATACTTAAATGATTTGTACTTTTCCTTCACTTATATTTCTGAGAGATAAATAATATCAACTACAAATATAATTTTATTTATTCCTAAGTACTAAACTGTACTTTTTCTATAATTGCAATGTCCAGATACATCTAGCTGTATTCACTAATAAGTGTTTACATTTGCTAATGCACATAATTTGGTTTCATGGGCATTGCACAAGTGGGAGGTACAGGGAAAGAGAAAAAGAAAGCAAGCTGAAGTCTGATAAAACAAACATATTAGCCAAAAGGCCTTTTAGAAATGTTGATTTGTTTTAGAATAGAATCATAGAATCATAGAATCATAGAATCATTAAGGTTGGAAGAGACCTCAAGGATCATCCAGTCCAACCACTATTAACCACTAAACCATGTCCTTGCGTCTAACCTTTCCTTAAACACCCGCAGGGACGGTGACTCCACCACCTCCCTGGGCAACCTGTTCCAATGCCCAACCACCCTTTCAGAGAAGAAATTTCTCCTCATCTCCAACCTGAACCTCCCCTGGCGCAACTTGCATTGTTTGTCATGTGATGCAAGTATGATTTTAAATGCCTAAAGTCTTTAAAATTAAGAAATACTCTTTATTAAAAGGAATAAAATAATAATATCCTGACTTAGAATTCAATGGGAAGGCAGTGATAAGCCTTTCAGTAATTGCAAAGAAAATATACACAAATGAAATCCAAAGAGACTAACTAAAATGTGACTTCAGATTTTGTTTGAATATAATAGAATTTTTTGTTGATTTTATAATTGCAATGTCCAGATAAACAGGAGCAGAAGTCTATTAGTATAAGTCAGCTACCCTCATAGATGACTCTAGATAATATTTGATCAGGAATCTTATTATCAGCTCATCAAGAATGCAAAATTTGGTTGCTGAGGGGTGAGTGGTGTACATTTATAATATAGATGTGACACTTTTTATTATAAAATATTACTTCACATTTTAAACTAAAAGATAAATCTTTACTTTTATTCCATGTATTTCTTTCAACTTTTCATGCATTTTGAAATACAGAACTTAAATTATACAGATAGATCAAAGATTATGAATATGGAGCGAGTTTATATGTATAGGTATACACATGCAAATAAAAAGAAATGTGAGTAATGCATACTGATAGTGGAGAAATTAATATTTTCAGAGAGTAGCTGAAAAATCAGATCCTGAAAGTTAGTTTCTGTTTCCGAATGTTTTCAGGTATGGCATAGCTAGCCACAATGTTTCTGATTAAAACTTCTCTTCATCTCAAAATGCAATAATCCATGTTGATGTGCTTGTTTTTGCAGTTCTATTGTCTCATGTACATTTAAGCTATACAATTGTAAAGACCAATAACATATTTATATCCAATTTGAATTAAGCTTTTTTAATGGTACACCTAGCTGTGTCTTTGTTAAGACACAGGAAAGAGGAAAACAGTTTTATGACTAAATGAAACGCAGGTTTAAGAGACCAAGGCACAGATTCTCATATCAGGTCAAAGAATGGACTCTGTAATTCTGTTTTGAATATGCAGACAACAGGGTTTCTTACTATGAAAATGATACCAAGATGTTACAAGTATTGATATTGTAATTGCAACCTCCTCCTGCTATAAAAACACAAGTAGTCATCACCATTAATCATGATGCCACAGAAATGGAAGTAAAGGTTGAGAAATATATATCAGACAAATGCAGTTTATTTTAATCTACTAATGCTGAATATATTCTTATTTTTAGGACTTCTGACTGCAAAATGATAAGTCAGCAAAAAGAAATCAAAATCTTGTTCATGGGCAAAGAGCACACAATATATATAAGTAAAGCCAAGAATTAATTGTTTTTATAATGGAAATCTTAACAGTTTAATTCAAGAAACATTATTAGTCTACATCTAATTATCACAGAAAAAGAAAGAATAATAGTGCAGTTAGAGTCCTTTTACACAGAAGTCTCAATAGTAATAGTAATAACAATAGCTATAATACTATTAAAATTGTAACATTATTCTTAGTTTCTGTCTCTTGGGGTTATGCTCATCGTTCCATCTCTCCTGTAGGTCTTAAAATGAGTACTTTTTGACTGCTAGAGATGTTAACACCGTTAAGTCATCAGCCTCTGCAGTCTTTCATTGGCATGAATATGATGATGATATTGCTGCTTTCTTCTTGCTCCCCTAAGACCCACTTTGAGCCTTTTATGTTTCCCAACACACTTTATCTTTCTTTATTGATCTGCAGCTGCAGATCACATTGTAACCAAATTTAGGGTACATTTTTTCTATATTAGATACTGGGGGTTTGCTGTCTTTTTTTCACCTGAAGCCAATTTTGTCCAGGTCCAGGTCTACATTTCTTGAGATATGGTGAGTGGTTTATAGCTGTGGGGTCCCTGGTGCCAACCCTGTACCTAATCTCTTATCATCCCATGATGTCTACCCATTTAGACCACATCCTGTCTCTTCATTTCTCAAGGCCTCCACAGTTATATGAAACCCACATTTCCTTATCTCACTCAATCTTATAAAAGTCATAAATATCTCATTCTAATACCACAACTACTTCTTACACCTATGTGTGTAAAACTGTTGTTGTACTATGCAAAGATAAACAAAAGTAAACTAGCCACAGGGACCTGGTCAATAAGAGAAATTGCTGTCACAGAAATGAAGTGAGACAAAGCTGCAACCACACCAAGAAAAGTTCAAACAAGGCAAACCTGACATACACCAAACATGAAGCCTTGCAAATTCTGTACAAATGTTGTGGGCTGTTACTAGAAATGGCAATACTGTATTACAGGGCTACGTGGTTACAAGGGAGTAGGGGACCAGAGGTGGAACAGTGAAGTCAACTGTAATGGAGAGTTATTCTAGGTGACTGACTAGGCATTCTACTGGTCATTGGGTCTAGTGAGACTTATTATTATGTAGGTGTATTTAAACTTACTGTATGGATTAAAAAACATCCATAGTATAACTAAATTACTGTTTTCATTATATTCACTTCTCTCACAGCACATATTAAATGGTTGTAAGGTTTTGCACTTCTCAGCTAATGGATGACAGTAAATATTTATTTCTCAGAAATTACTCTTCCAGGAGTCCATGTTCAGCAGTAAAATATTCCGAAATGATCACTGCACTGTAAAAAACAAACCACCCTCAAAACGTAATGAAGCTTTTATATATATTTGTCTGTCTGTATGCATTATTTGACTATATGTTTGTGTATATCAACTATGTGTTTTTATATATATATGTGTATATAAAGCTATTGCATTTGCTGATACTAATTTGTTGTACTGAAGACCAAAATTTCTTTCTACTATGTGTATCTGGCAATCTACTGCATTTAATAATACACTTTTTCAGTGTGATGAAGTTCAACAAAGGCAAGTGTATGGTCCTGCACCTAGGGAGGAATAACCCCAAGCACCAGTACAGGTTGGGGGTTGACCTGCTGGTAAGCAGAGCTGCAAAGAAGGAGCTGGGAGTTGTGGTGAACAAGAAGTTAAGCATGAGCCAGCAGTGTGCACTTGTGGCCAGGAAGCCCAATGGTATCCTGGGTCTCAAGAAAAACATAGCCAGCAGGTCGAAGGAGGTTATCCTTCTCCTCTACTCTGCCCTAAAGAGGCCACATCTGGAATTCTGTGTCCAGTTCTGGACTCCCCAGTTGAAGAGACAGGGAACTACTGGAGAGAGTCCAGCAGAGGGCTACCAAGATGATTAGATGACTGGAGCATCTCTTGTATGAGGAAAGGCTGAGAGAGCTGAGAATGTTTAGCCTGGAGAAGAGAGGATTGAGAGGGAATCTTACCAATACTTACAAATATCTAAAAGGTGAGTGTATAGAGGATGGGGCCAGACTCTTTCCAGTGATGCCTAGGCTTCCTAGAGAGGTTGCTGATGTCCCTAGCCTGTCAATGTAAGAGGCATTTGGATCGTGCCTTAATAATATGCTTTAACTTTTGGTCAGCCCTGAAGTGGTCAAGCAGTTGGACTAGATGATTGTTGTAGGTCCCTTTCAACCAAACCTATTCTATTCTATTCTATTCTATTCTATTCTATTCTATTCTATTCTATTCTATTCTATTCTATTCTATTCTATTCTATTCTATTCTATTCTATTCTATTCTATTCTATTCTATTCTATTCTATTCTATTCTATTCTATTCTATTCTATTCTATTCTATTCTATTCTATTCTATTCTATTCTATTCTATTCTATTCTATTCTATTCTATTCTATTCTATTCTATTCTATTCTATTCTATTCTATTCTATTCTATTCTATTCTATTCTATTCTATTCTATTCTATTCTATTCTATTCTATTCTATTCTATTCTATTCTATTCTATTCTATTCTATTCTATTCTATTCTATTCTATTCTATTCTATTCTATTCTATTCTATTCTATTCTATTCTATTCTATTCTATTCTATTCTATTCTATTCTATTCTATTCTATTCTATTCTATTCTATTCTATTCTATTCTATTCTATTCTATTCTATTCTATTCTATTCTATTCTATTCTATTCTATTCTATTCTATTCTATTCTATTCTATTCTATTCTATTCTATTCTATTCTATTCTATTCTATTCTATTCTATTCTATTCTATTCTATTCTATTCTATTCTATTCTATTCTATTCTATTCTATTCTATTCTATTCTATTCTATTCTATTCTATTCTATTCTATTCTATTCTATTCTACCATATCCTATCCCTCATAGCAAAGGCCTTACTACATGTATTGACATAAGTTCTTGTCTTCATGTAAAAAAGGTCACCAATATGTTATTAAATGTCAAGAGGTCAAAGAACAACATTTATTATACTTTAAAATGTATTTGCTTTAGTGTATCTTGATTTATTATTTTTTTTCATTTCAGGTTATAAAGACTTAATACCTTTTCTTGGTCAAGTATTAAATAATAGTTCTGGCATTCAGGGATATTTTGTCCTCTACTTTTGTTATGAAGTGATGAAGTGCTGGGACACAGTTTTATCATGTTTTCTCAAGCTCTTTGATACAGTGCTGTTATTCTTGTTCAAGAAGATTACTTTTAGTGAAGACTAAGCCTGAACATGATCTATTCAAATCAATGACCCCGCCTCCCCCTCCCTGCAAACTGCATTACAAAGTCTCATTCTAGAGCTCTGAGAGGAAATAATATAATGCAAGGATTTATGCTAAATATCATAAATGCATACTATGCTTATACTTTGGGGATATTCTACAGTAATTTATGATATATCGCATCTTTACAGTTATTTGTATAAACATATGGAAATTATGATAATAAAGTATGGGAATGTATTACTGTGATCTTACTTACAATTTCAAAATCCAAACTAATGTGATGATAATCTATATTTCTAAAATGTTCAGTGATTACACTTCGCTTTTAAGGCTTATGAGTAGTGATATATAAACAAAAGAGGAAATTGCAGGAAGGCAAGAACATTATTTTGTTAATTAGCTAAAAAAGGCAAAAGTAAACCTGTAATTCTCTCAAGATTTTTGCAGATTTTATTGACATTTAGGTCAAATTTGTACTGTTCTTGTATCTTAAAATTTACCTCATCACTGGCTCGGATTGTCTGAAGAATGTTTTACATTGTATTTAAGTTTCTAGCCAATATCTTCGTGTTTCTAGATGAATAAGTATTTCAACAAGAATACCATTAAGTGCACATCTTTGAAAGCAAGCTAGTTTATTTAAAAGTGGTCTAAAACTCTTTGAAATTTATCTGTAAAGACATTCTTCCTCTTTTTTTAATGTTATTTTATTGACAGCACATATTGCTATTAAGCAAAATTAAAATAGTTTTTTTTCTTGAGTAAATGATTTATACATTATACAGTATGATTTAAAAGTAAGTCACATAATACTGCAGAGGTAAAACTGCAGCTACCATTTTCTACTATTCTCTTTCCATTTTAATGGAGTTTTTACAGGATCTCCTCATTGTTTATTCATTATAGATGATGCCTAAGCAAACTGACAGAAACTGTTCTGTTTACCCATATTTAATTTGAATTAGATCCAAATAATGGATTCTACCCAATGTGCTCTTACAGGGCACTGTCACCTGCATATTTGAGCAGTTTGCCATATGGTTTTGAGACCAATGACCAGAGATTATCTTCAGTCATTCTGATATATTTTTTTAGAAGAAAAATTCAGTCATTCTGATATATTTTTTAGTAGAATTCTTCTACTCAAGGGCTCACAGATGCAAAGTTGTAAAATCAAGGTAGATAATAAAAGAATCAAGCTTGTAATCCTTAAAGTCAGTCATATTTACCACTTTCTCTTAACATAGATAAATTTCATGACACAGAATGGCACAGGATGAAAATAAGTGTATCAATTATTAATAAGATACAAGGAACATTTTCAACATAAGTATAGGATTTGAGAAAGTACATTCAGGTGTAGGAGATTAGATTTTAAAACTGAGGTAGGTAGACTTTTATTACCAAAAAGATTAAATACATAATTAGTTTTTGTGTTGTGCTGTTTATTTTTGGAAATCTAAACTGTAAGAAACAAGGCTGAACAAGGCTCAGAACATATGAGCTGTCATCTCTGTCATTATTCTTATAAAGCCATAAGAAAATCATGGGAGAAATTATTTTGTTTTCTCACCATTATCACTCATAGACTATTAATATTTAATATAGTTAAGTGCAAGTACCTTAATAAGTAATTTTATTACAAGTAACTTTAATGTTTCAATTTATAATGTTAAGACAATTCTTCTATATGGTTGTGGTGGACTGACCTTGACTAGCTGCTAGGTGCCCACCAAGCTGCTCTCTCACTTCTCATCCTCACTGGGACAGGGGGAGAAAATAAGATAAAAATGCTCATGGGTCAAGATAAGGATATGGAGATTAGTCACCAATTACCTTCATGGGCAAAACAGACTCAACTTGAGGAAGATTAATTTATTGCCAATTAAAAATAGAGTAGGATGGTGAGAAACGATGATAACTTTTTCTAGGGCCTGACTTTTGTACATTCTACCTCACCAAGTGATGCAGGGGAGTGGGGAATGTGGGTTGCAGTCTGTTCACTAACAGCTCCTCTCTGCCACTCCTTCCTCACATTTTTCCCCTGCTCCCATGTGGTGTCCGTCTCGTGGGATACAGTCCTTCATAAACTTCTCAAATGTAGGTCTTTCCCATAGGCTGCAGTTCATGATTCCCTCCTTAGTTATTTGTGGCCAGTAAATTACAGTTTGGTGTAACATGCTAACATTCTTATTACACTCTAGATTGTACATATTCAAATATCTCCAAAATAGCATGATTCTTTTTCTTTTTTTTTTTTTTAATATTCATTTATTTTCTGGCTCAAAAACATACATTCTAGTTTAATACAAGGTTACTTAAGTTTTATTTGGTTTAGAATTTTATCACAGTATTTATTGGAAAAAATCTAATTTTATGAGGTGAAACAAAAACAGGTATGACAAACTTCTGAAAGTTAACCTGTTTGTGAGGTAATCATTTAAACAATTTCCTTTTAATAGATTGAGGTACTAGATTAAGTGATAGGATATTTCAGTGTGAAAATCCTTATATATTCTGCTTACTTCAACAGGGACAGAATTTCAGCCTTGAATTTTGGTTTACTAAAGTAATAGAGGGAATTATTTAGAAAATCATTTGTTTCTTATTTCAAAAGCACAGTTGGGCCAATGAGTCATGTAGTTGTATGTTTTAATTACACAGTAGAAAGAAAATCTTGAGAGGAAAATGCAACATCAAAGTTAGCTTAAGTTAATCTGGAAATACGAATGCCAAAATTTCATATTCACAATTTTTCTTATTCATAATTTAAACACAGGACAAACTTATTTGCATGTTTTTCTTCGGAATAAGCTTAACCTCAATATATTTCAATTTTTTTGTAGTGTATAACATTATCTAAAAAATGTCCAATTATATAAAATCTTGGTGCTATGATAATATCACTATGCTTTTATTACAGGAATATACTTTCAGCCATAGTTCATTCGTTTCCTTCATGTACATAAAAAAAAATCTTGTATGTATAAATATATATGAGCAGTTTATATATCTTATTTTGATTAAGAGGTTTTCTGTATGAAGCAGGGTCATATGACATCAAACACTTCAGGACACAAGGGATAGAATTGTTTTGGCCATCCTCGCGTACCTATTTCTGTATGAAGTGCTCAGGTATTGAAGATGTCCATGAAAGACTAGCAGGGATGACACAGGAAAATCCATACCTTTCTGGAGGGACATTTAGAAGTTGGGCAGGATGCAAAGGCATCTTAAATGACAGAAAATATCTGAGCGTTGGCACCTAAATTCAGCCCAAAGAATGATACACTATATCTTGACTTACTGTTTGCTTTTCCTCTAAAAGTTAATTTCCATAAATATAATAAATACTTTTAGCACAGTAACAGTAACATACCTGCTTTATCAGAGTTTCTAACTTGTCTCAGTATGGCCCAGATCTTTCCATTTTCTATTTTGAATATCATTAAACAGTAGATGAACTCTGAAACTGTATACATTTCTAGCAAAATATTTCCACTGATAGAATAGAATAGAATAGAATAGAATCATTAAGGTTGGAAGTGACCTCAAGGATCATCTAGTCCAACCATCCCCCCACCACCTATTACCCACTAGACCACGTCCCTAAGTACCATATCTAACCTTTCCTTAAACACCCTCAGGGATGGTGACTCCACCACCTCCCTGGGCAACCCGTTCCAATGCCCGACCACCCTTTCAGAGAAGAATTTTCTCCTCATCTCCAACCTGAACCTTCCCTGGTGCAACTTGCAGCCATTTCCCCTTGTCCTGTCATTTTTCTGAAGCATTTACTTTTATAAATATTTAGGCATCTCCCTCCACCTCTGGAGGCTTTCCAGCATTCACTTCAGTTGCCTCGTTGCACAATACAGTGTGATGCCAAGATCCATCACCCTTCTAAACAAAACAGTTTGTGCCATTGGAACTATTTTACCACAGTAACAAGAAACCTTCAAGTACTTCAGCTGAAGTACTCTACTTCTCAGAGAAAACAGGTGTTTATGGACCTTTCTGCTACTGCTGAGACTGTTAGTGCTAAAGGAAACTATATTTAAAATTAGTTTCAAAGCTATAGAATGCACAAAATGCTGTCTTCACCCAACGTGTTCAGCCAAAAGTAACATTTGATTTACAGCTATTTAGTCTGGTTACAAGGATATAGATTCCCCATAATGAATTTTTGTTTAAGCTCATGAACACAAACACTGCTTTGTTATTGTGTTACTGTTACTTCCTGGATCTCTGCTGCCCAACGCATGTTTACAAAGGTGTGTGAATTCCCTCAGTTTATCTTGTAAAATGGTGTTTGAGTTGGGACATATAGAAGTCACTAGATTTTTATTTTTTTAAATCATAGAATTATAGAATCATAGAATGGTTTGGGCTGGAAAGAAATTTAAAGATCATCTAGTTCCAACCCCCCTGCCATGGGCAGGGACACCCTCCACTAGACCAGGATGCTCAAAGCCCCATCCAACCTGGCCTTGAACCAGGGAGGGGGCCTCCACAGCTTCCCTGGGCAGGCTGTTCTGGTGTCTCGTCACCCTCACAGAAAAGAATTTCTTTCTAATATCTAATCTAAATCTACTCCACTTCAGCTGAAGGCCATTACCCCTTGTCTTATCACTACATACCCTTGTAAACCATCCCTCTCCAGCTTTCAACCTTTCTGAATGTTGAAAGCTTTCTACCTTTGTCCAGCTTTCCACCTTTTCTGAAGTTTGAATGTTTGTCGTATTTTGTTAATGTTTTATGTGAAGTTTAAGAAGAAATAAAATGTCAGAAAACTCTCAAGGAATTATGCTGTTGAATAAGTAATTTTCAAGGACATGAAATGAGTTGCCTGAAGTACTACATGATAATAGCAGTGCTGAGATCTAACTCTCCTGATTCCTACTGAGGGCTCTGTCTAGAGAATGATTTGTGTTTGTATAAATGGATGTGCACCTTTCATATATAACGACTTCTTCATCTAGTCCTTTACTTCTTGTGCTTTATCAAGCCACATATCCACTTTGGATTAATTCGTAAAATTAACCTATTCCTGACTGTAGGAAGTATGAAAACATTCAAATAGGGTAAACAAAGTATGCTTGAATTTCAGAGGCCTAAAATATTCATGTGCTCATAAAACAAGTAAAATTCTTAGCCCTTATTTAAATTGGAGCTCTAATATGGTGATTCATTTATTTTCATTTTTAACTTGTTTTTAACAAATGTTAACTGAGAGCTTTTAATTTTCAAATTTAAAGAACAGTATTTTCTAACCCTGTTTTGAACAGCAAATCTAAAAGTACTTCTTTAACTTTTATCATTGTTACTTCTTTTCCACAATGGGTGCTGCTCGCCATTTTAGAAAAAGTGTTAAAAATGTTTTGAAAAACACTGTTGGAATTTTTTTTTCATAAATAGTAAGGAAAGATCATAATGAGTGCATGCTTTTTTGCCTTTCTTTCCATTATTCTGTTAAAAAAAAAAGATTAAAAGATAGCGTATAGGTTTTTGTTAAAGCTTATACTTCCATATTTGTTTCCTACTGATATTCTGACAGTTGGAGCAGCAGCTGGAGGAAAAATGAAAGCTGTATTCTTGGCATTTTCCTTTGGCAGAAAATGAGAATTAGAAGGATGTGCTACTATATCAATGAACTATCTTTAAAATTGTCCAAAAATTATGATTTTCAACCTTTTACTGGGAAAATATGAATGATTATTTGTCTCTTCTTGCAATTCTACTTTTTATTGTTTTAATTTTTATTTTCTCTGTCAGATTTAAATCAAGCTGATTGATAATTCATTAAAAATATGCCTCACATAAATTTGTGAAACATTCATTGTGCTTTGGTACTTGACCTAAAAATTAACTTTTAATGCTTGATACTATTCTGTGTATTTAGAAATGGCAACATATTTGCATATATACAAAACAAAACCAACAGAGAGAAGAACAAAAGTATCTTAATGATGAACATGGTACACTGAAACGTGACATGATGTCAAGATTAAAATCTAACTTGACAACACACTTCTTATCTGACTAACAGATTGTGGCAGCTCTGTTAACTTTAATATGATTGTTATGGTCGTTTGTTTGGTGTGTCTTTCCCTGCACAAGAAACAAAACTGTGTTTAATAATGTCCTCATTGCCTTACTGTCCTTGTATGTAAATTATTTAAATACATGATTAGTTATAGAACTGATTTACATAATCAATGGCTACCAGTAAAAACGGCACTTCATAGTAACAAGAAAAATTGGTCATTAGGTATTCTATATTTAAAAAACAATTTATGTTTTCTAAATCAATAATCATTTTACATATGTATTTTTGTATATCTGAGATGAAATATCTTCACTGAATCCCAAGCAAAGTCCTTGGCAGGATGAAAATGTGCATAGACCCAATGTTTATTGCCATTAATGGGTTAAAATTATGCTGAATCATCTTTACTATCTGGAAAACAGCCAATGATCTGCAAGTGGAATACAATTTATATTTAACTTCAGAAGCTCTTGCTAATGAAAAGTTCATTATCTGTATGCAAAATTTGCTATGACTGATATATACCCATGAGTTATGTATAGGCACAGGCATTTATGCCTTCAGATACAACTGGTGTTCTTGATTTTTTTTCCTATCCATTTACATGGGAGATATACCTCTTAGGAGCCCTGACTCAGACACTGGATCCACCTCCTCTTTTAAGTTAATAATTATACAGTTCTTAACTTTTGTAGGTGAATCTTTAAAATGCTTTTTAAAGAAACTTAAAATATTTTGTGTCTACTTAATGTAAATCCCACCTTTTTTCTCAAATATATGTTTAAATGCCAGTTAATGTAAACATCATTCTCCCCTTGTATTGCATACAAGCCCAAAAGTGAGTAAACTTCTTGTAAAAATAAACAAACAGAGGAAAAAAGGCCACCAGAAGCACATTTCATTGTACTTGACAACTATCCAATTTTCCTCATTTCAAGGAATGTAATTCAAGTAATAAGGACTGCCTTCCTTTGTAAAAATGTTGATATCTTCTGAGTAAAATTCTTTGTAATCCCAGCTGTTACCATTCCTCCCCCTTCCAAAAAAAGCCCCAAGACCTAAAAAAAAAAAGCCACCCAAAAAAACCACACAAACAAAAAAATATACCACCGCAAACCACATTTAACATTCCAGAATCAGTAATTAAATGAAAAAGAAAAAGAAAAGAAAAAAAACCCAAATGAACCCCTTTATCTCTTTTTGGACATTTACCTTCTTTAAATGTGAGTAGAAGTGGAAAGGCCTATAGAGAGAATTGCAGGCAATGGGAAACACATACACAGCACAGGAACAAGCCGGGCATTATGTAAGACAGTGGTGTGCGTTAACTCTGCTAGGCAAGTAGGTAGCTCATCCCCACCCAGCCGCTCGCTCACTCCTCTCCGGTGGCATGGGGAGAGACTTAGAAGGATAGAAATGAGAAAACTTAAGGGTTGAGACAGAGAAAGTTTAACAGGTAAAGCAGAAGCTGCATGCATAAACAAAGTAAAATAAGGAATTCTTTCACTGCTGCCCATTGGCAGGCAGGTGTTCAGCCATCTCCAGGAAAACAGGGCTCAGTTCCATCACAAATTCAAAACATAGTCACACTATTTAGTGGATCAGGTTAACAAGGATGATGGTTATAGGGGATTGGATTCAGGTTCTAATTAAGACATCACTTTGTTGTCTGCACATACATTGGGTCCTCTACTTTATTTACTGGCATATGGGGAACTAAATATAGCAAATATTTGGCTAGCAAGCAGCATAGCTCTATGGGCTCCATTAACTGTGTTTGCCACATCTCTTATGTGAACATCTAAAATGTTGAAAAATTCCTAATAGGTTATTTAATAAAGTCATAGTTTAATCAAACATTTTCTCTGATGTTTTTTGGTTTAGCATTTCTTGTTTTCTTTGATAATTTAAGCTAACTGAAACCCAGTTATAAATTTACATTCTTGCAAAAAGAGATACCCAAGACCTATATTTGTCATGTTCCTTGCATTATTTATAAAAGTTGTGTATTTATATGATCCTGAGAAGAGAGAGAGAGAAGCGTTGTTACTTTCTTAAAGAATTTTTGTGGAAAATATAGAATAGAATAGAATAGAATCATTAAGGTTGGAAGTGACCTCAAGGATCATCTAGTCCAACCATCCCCCCACCACCTATTACCCACTATCTTTGGTGTTGTGTTTAAAAACCTCCCTCACATTTCAGGAAATGTTCCCATACATATATTTTCTTCCTGCTTACTGTTGCCATGGTCTCAGTTATATATGTGTCATATTTCTATAAAGCATTCCTCTGTATTTATAACTTGTACCTAAAAATAATTATTATCCTCTGATCACAGTAATATGATATGGAGATTCCTGTGACTTTTTCAGTGGGTGAAAAGGAAATGTCTGTAGTACTAATTTAATCATTCATAGAATTTGCACATCAGTGTTACCTAGTTTTATTGCTATTTCTAGTCAATGATTTATGTTTCCTATTCCCTGGGATTTTGGGCAGAGTTACAGTGACTCTTAAGACTTGAAGGCATATCACTGTAAGAAGGATGGGATAGGGAAACTGCATATTTTTTAAACTTCCAAGGAATACTGGATCCATGTATGTATTCTTTAATGCTGGTATCATCTTTTGACATTGCTTCTGTATTACATGCTCTTTAAGTGAAATAGATGTTCCAAAACCTGATTTAAATCTGTGGCTTAAGTATTTGGCTCGTTTCTTCTAGATTTTTTTTTTTTAAATTAAGAATGTGAAAGACTAGAGTGTATTTTCATGTTTGTGCCTGTAGCAATGTCTCCTTTCTCTTCTAAATCTCTTTGAGCATGAGATGTCTGTAAAAGAAATGACAGAGTCAAAACCATTTGAATGGCCATGCTACCTTCAAATTTTACATGACAGGAGGAAGAAGTTGTAACGTAAGAAAATACTATTATATTTGAAGCTAATATATCAGTGAAATGGAGTAACCTACAAAGCTGCAAGCAGCTTTCATCAAAAGCCTTTATAATGAACACAATTTCTCTTTATGATTTGAAAACTTCGTATCAAGGATCATAGGGGCTGGAGCACAGGTCTTATGAGGAGCGGCTGAAAGAACTGGGACTGTTTAGTCTGGAGAAGAGGAAGCTCAGGAGAGACCTTATTGCCCTCTACAACTATCTGAAAGAAAGTTGTGGTGAGCTGGGGATTGGCCTCTTCTCGCAGATAACTAGTGACAGGACAAGGGGGAATGGCTGCAAGTTGTGCCAGGGAAGGTTCAGGTTGGAGATGAGGAGAAATTTCTTCTCAGAAAGGGTGGTCGGGCATTGGAACAGGTTGCCCAGGGACATGGTGAAGTCAAAGTCCCTGGGTGTGTTTAAAGAAAGGTTGGATGTGGTACTTGGGGACCTGGTTTAGTGGATAATAGGTTGGACTAGATTGAAAAAATGTGTAGACATGGCACTTCGGGATGTGGTTTAGTAGACATGGTGGTGTTGGGTTGACAGTTGGACTCGATGACCCTAGAGGTCTTTTCCAGCCTTAAAGATTCTATGATTCTACGATAGAATCACAGAATGGCAGGGATTGGAAGGAACCTCTGGAGATCATGTAATCCAACCCCCATGCTAAAGCAGGATCACCCAGAGGAGGTTACATAGGATCACATCCAGGTGGATCTTGAATATCTTGAGAGAAGGAAACTCCACAACCTCTCTGGGCAGCCTGTTCCAGTGCTCTGTCATTCTCACAGTAAAGAAGTTTTTTTCTCATATGGAGATGGAACTTCCCATGTTCCACTTTGTGCCCGGTGCCCCTTGTCCTGTTGCTGGGCATCACTGAAGAATCTCGCTCCTTCCTCTAGACACTCACCCTTTGGATATTTATAGGCATTGATCAGATCCCATCTCAGTCCTCTCTTCTCCAGGCTAAACAGACCCAGCTCTGTCAGCCTTTCCTCATACAAGAGGTGATCCAGTCACCTAATCATCTTTGTAGCCCTCGGCTGGACTCTGTCCAGTAATTTCCTGTCTTTCTTGAACTGGGGAGTCCAGAACTGGACACAGAATTCCAGATGTGGCATCACCAGGGCAGAGTAGAAGGGGACCATAACTTCCCTCGACCTGCTGGCCACACTCTTCTTGGTGCATCCCAGGATACCACTGATCTTCTTGGCCATGAGGGCACACTGCTGGCTCATAGAGAGCTTTTTGCCTACCAGGACCCCCCAGTCCTTCTCCGCAACACTGCTTCCTAGCAGGTCAACCCCTAACTTGTACTGGTGCTTGGGGTTATTCCTTCCTAGGTGCAGGACCTGCAATTTTATTTCACTGTTCTTCATATATTTTACAATAGTTTTACTGAGGCAACAAATTGTCTCACTTAATTCACTTAATTTTCTCATCTGTAAGAGAAGCTCCTTCAAGGAGGCCCTGTATTTTTTTTGTACATTTGTTTGGGTTTTGTGGGTATTTTTCTTTTTTTTTTTTTTTTTTTTTTTTTTAATACACTTTTTTATTA
>VWZZ01002486.1:0-20824 GCA_013399095.1 Psophia crepitans
GCATACAGGGCCCTCCGTTCCCTGCCTCAGGGGCAGCTGCTGCACGGACACCCCTGCCAGCCAATCAGAGGGAGCTGCAGGGAGCAGGGTGGGTGGGGTGGAGTGGCTGCTCTCTCCCCTCAGGCGCCTGCAGGCTCTCTGGGGGCAGGTGGGCGAACCCTCCGGGGGACGAAGGTGCTCTCTCTTGACACAAAAGAAAATAAAAATCTGGCTGAAATCTGCATGGGGAGGGGAAACATATCCAGATTTTTCACCTTTGGCCAAAAAGCCCTAGGACACAACTGTTCACTGAAACTTTACAAAAGATAATTTCTTAACTTGGACTTTCATCTTTCTTCTTCTTTTTCTAGATTATGATATCTGATGATTGCTAGGATTTGTTCAGTTTGCAGTCAGCGGGTGTAAACACTTCAGGTAAGCATAAACATAAGAGATTTTTTCCTTACTAAAACTGAGAGGTGGGTGGAAGCTCTCTGGGACACCATTTTCCATCTGTCTAACCATGCAAAAAGCTGTGTCTTCTGCTTCTGTACATCTTCCATACTCTCCTGCAAAATTTACTTAAGTGTGCATAAATTCTTGGAAAGTTGTCATTTAATAATGGCAATAAAACATGTAGTTGTGTAGTGATTACAGTGCTAGAAGAAAGCTTCAGGAGCCAACGTGTACCTTTTGCCGTCAGCAAAAGCCTGCCTAACCTGTGAATACACTAAGTGAGTCCATGAGTTGTGCTGTTTCCTCTGAACCTCTATGTTATGTTATCAAGAGGAAGCAGAAGTTTTAAATAGATCCTTGGACACTAATTACAGAGATTACAGTAGAAATTTTGCCTTGATAATGTTCTCAGTAATTATCCTTTATGATATTATAAATCTGATTTTTTTTTTACTTTTATATCTGTGGATGTTCCTGAGTGAAACTCTAGAGTTTATTTAAAATTAGCAGCAGTTTTATTAATGACAGTCAACATTATCTGTAATAAGCATATTATGTAAATCCTTTAAAGGGCTTAATATGACACAACTTCTTGTTTAGATGTATCTGGTGACAAATAAGGAAAAAAAAACTAATAAAGCATGAAGCTGAAGGAAAAAGCTGTGAAAGTTTCAGGGTAGTGGACAGGCTTGTCCAATAGCAATGTGTATTATAGATCATAATGAGACAACGAATAAGCTTTGTGTCTTTGCAGCTTTTTTCCTTAACCCTCGTAATTTTGTTAACTTACATTTTTTCCACCAGCAGTTACAGGGTTAGTGTCTGAACACAGAAGGAAGCAGAATACCTATAGGCTATGTAGCACTGGGCCATTGACTCAGTGTCACCTGAAGCAAACAAACAACAAACAGCCCATTATCACTTGTCACAGTCGCAGTCGGAGATGCTGGTTTTGAGAGATTAAAGTTAAACACAGAAATAGGTGAATGTTCTGGACGATGAATTTGCAATTAGCATTTCAACTTGCCTTATCTGGCGGGATGATATGGTGGCCTATTTGTACAGTGCGTGAGTGTCTACCATATGGAATAGTTAAAAAAAAAAATAATTCCCTCTTTCGATTCTGATTGTGGGCAGGGTGTATTTGGGGCAGAATCAGTGCTGTGAGCTGTTAGCAGGGTTTGCAGCAGTACCCCACTGCTGCCTGTGTGACAGAGCTTTGCTAGCACTTGTCAAGCCGGAAGGCCAGCACTTCAGGGACCGCTGGGTCAGTGGCACACTTTTATTTCCCCACAGACCAGCAGTGCATGGCTGGGTAAATAATGTTTTCAGCATCTGATTGTGTAATACACATGCAGTGAGTTCCCCTCCAAACCAGCAGTTTCTGGAACAGGGCATGAGAACTGGGGTTGTGCTGTGGGCACGCCCAGGATTTTGGAACATGTGATGGCTTGGCTAGAGCTGCTCTGCTGACATGTACTTTTTGGTCTTAGAATACGAGGAGACTGAAAGTTGTGAAGGAAATCATCCAATCATAGGATCATAGAAGCATTTGGATTGGAAGGGACCTCAAAGCCCATCCAGTTCCAATCCCCAGCCATGAGCTGGGACACCCTCCACCAGCCCAGGGTGCCCAAAGCCCCATCCAGCCTGGCCTTGGGCACTGCCAGGGATCCAGGGGCAGCCACAGCTTCTCGGGGCATCCTGTGCCAGGGCCTCAGCACCCTCCCAGGGAAGGATTTCTGCCTCAGATCTCAGCTCCATCAGTCTTCTTTCAGTTTAAACCCATTCCCTTTGTCCTGTCCCTCCCTGTCCTGTAACCAGCCCCTCTCCAGCTTTCCTGGAGCTGGAAGGTGCTCGAAGATCTCCGTGGAGCCTTCTCTTCTCCCAGCTCTCTCAGCCTGTCTCCATAGCAGAGGGGCTCCAGCCCTCAAATCATCTCTGTGGCCTCCTCCGAACTTGTTCCAGCAGCTCCATGTCTTTCCTGCCCTGGGGACCCCCGACCTGGACGCAGCACCACAGGTGGTGTCTCAGCAGAGCAGAGCAGAGGGGCAGAATCCCCTCCCTCGCCCTGCTGACCACATTGGTTTTCATGCAGCCCAGGACACGGGTGGCTTTCTGGGCTGCTAGTGCACACTGCCAGCTCATGTTGAGCTTTTCATCCCCCAGCACCCTCAAGTCCTTCTCCTCAGGGCTGCTCTCCATCCACTGTCCATAGCTGTTCTTGGGACTGCCATAACCCATGTGAAGTTCTACAAAGACAAATTTTTCTGCTGCACCTAAATGACAGTAACTGGTTGTCTTGTTCTAGGGCTGAATGGTTTAAAGAGAAATCAACAGTATTTTAATGTGGGGGTATTGTCACCATTGTGATACAGTAGAATGACCTGCAAAAATAAAATTCCTATCTTTGTGACTTGAGGACATCCTGTTCTGTAGGCATTCGTAACTAGCATTCATTCTGGTAGTCCCTTAGCCTGAAATTCCATATAATCCTGGAGTCTGAAAAATGAAGGAGTGCTCACAACAGCCTATTTGAAGTTACTTTTGCAAAATGGTAGCATAAAAATAAAAACAGTCCTGTACACAGGATTTAATCTGAAAGTGGCCTTTTTTATGTGAGGTGGTGGTTTTCCAGTTCTGAACTACATGGAAAACTTCATTCTCTGACATCCTATATAAATGGAAATGCTTATAAAATTTATTAAAATAACTTCCAATGTGAAGCCATTAGCTATATTTTGCTTAGTCCAACTATTATATATATTTACTGCAATACTAAGCAGTTTAGATAATTTATTCTACAGAAAATCCTTTTGTTTAGTAAAATGGTGCATGTAGGTTTCATGTTTGCCATACCTTCATTTCACAAGAGAATTCTGTTTGTCAGTGAAATATGTTGTCTTCACTTTTACAAGAAGTAAATCTGTTTTAATAGTTGACTGACTGTGCTAGTGAGGTCCCGGAATATATAGAAGTTCTTCACTATAGAAAAAAAAATGAAAGTGGCGTAGTTAAAAACTCAGTTAGAAGTCTTTTAGTGAATGGAAGGTCACTCTAAAAAATGCAAAACAAAGTTAAAACAAATCAGTTAGATTTCCACAGATACATTCTTGTTCCCATTGCTGTGTGATTAGAGTTGTCAGCAAAATGTATAAATGCTTTTGGGAGACCCAAATTCTACTTCCAATGCTAATATAAATCCATGATTTGTATTGTTAGCCAGCTTCTTGCTGGCCTATAAACTTTATGGACTGTTTTTTATGGTAGAAGAGATATACAGGGTATGTTGGGGAAATCAGTAGCTTTAAATATATTAAATGGAAGTGATCAATATATTCTAGAAATATAATAATGCTAGAAGTGACAGTGAAATCTGTGGGAAGTTCTGAATAATAGTATATACTAATATTTAAATATATTATGACAGTCCCTCTTTAAAAATCAAACTGCAGCTCTAAATCATATTCTGATAGCTCTTATTATCTGGAATTAAGCTGAATTATGAACAGTCATTGCCTAGGATGTGGATATAGATATATAGGGTTTTTTTAATACTATCATTTTTTAGCATTGGTCAGTGCTTGGAGAAATTTCAGTCATATATTGACAGAACTGACTTCTAACTGTTTTCAGAGATCTGGCAGAAATACTTTCCCATGTTTTCTGCAGGTCAATGCATATCCAAAGCATATATGTATGTCTATGCATTGTCCTAAAACTCACTGGCTGAAATTTTAAAATTTGCCTTAAGGATATGGATGCCCAGCTCTCATTAATTTTAATTCAATTAATTAATTTGGTTACTCATTTCCCATTAATTTACATTAATTTTAATGGGAATTGGGCATCCAAATCCCATAGGCAGGTTTAAAAATATCAGCCAGAATATAATGAATATCCAAGGGGAGGGAATGCCAGAGCAAGTTGGAACTTCTCAGCTGTAGAAGTTCTGTTAAAGAGATGCTTTGTTGCTTTGCATTGTCAGGAGTCAGAAGCGGTGATTTCTCAGGAAGGAAACTAAGCCTCTGACAGTTCTTCAGAAGTCAGCCAACAACCTGAATTATGCCTTAAGCAACCCAGAAAGCAGCGTAAGCCTAATTGTGACTGCTTAGTGCTAAATCACAGCAGCTTGTTGCATGTCAAGGTCAAACAGCTGTGCTCAGGTGGGAGCACTGACACGCGGATTTCACTGGTACGGTATTGGAATATTTTGCTGATGTTGCATGAAGATTTCATGGCTCTATGATGTTATTGCAGCATCCACATTTGATGGCAATAACAGGATATTTTAGATCAGCCCTGATAATCTCAGGGTAAGGCTGTCAATACTGGGGGACCCAGTGGGTTTCTTTGTGCTCGCAGCTTCAACAGGTGGTGCGAGATTGCCAGAAGAATGGGCACCACCACCCAAAAGAGGGCAGGTGCTCCGTCCAACAGTGCGTGTGCCTCCTTCAAGCATTTGGTCAAGGTCTTCTGCTAGTAGTCAACCTTATCTCCTGGGGTTTTTTTGTTTGGTTTGGTTTTTTTCCCTCTTGTGATGTGCTTATGGCAGTTACACCCGAGAAGTATTTAGTTTACATTTTCATTAATTTTTCCTTCCTAGCCATATGCTTAATTATCCTTCTGCACATCTGCTTCTTCCTTTAAAATTTAGAGGTGAAGTCACTTAATCTATTAAGAACAACGAGAAGAAGAAAATATTTTTTCAGCACCTTTCACGTTACCTTATTTTGATTTCATGGAAGTTTCTAATACTGGAATTGTAAACAGTTGTATCTAATGTATTTCATAAACCAAACTTTGAGAAATCATTATCAAATACAAAGTTGGTGACCAAGTCAACAGGAGATATTATTAGTCTTAACATAATGAGCCTCTTTTTTTTTATGTTCGTGGAAAGCGTCATTCCTTTTTCTTTTTAATTATCAGATTGCAGCCACTTTTGTTTACAATAGAACTATACTGGAGAAATAAAATTTCTCAATTAGCAATTGAAAAAGAAGAGCAGTTTAAATTGCAAAATAAGCAAGTCAAAACTCCCTTAATTAATTTTATCATTACTTTTTTTTTAAAAAAAATATAGCAGTTTAGCTGCACAGGGGAAAATGTCACTTAATCATGCTACATTTAATTGGAACAAATAATTATAGTGAAATATTAATCATTATGCACTGAAGCCCCATTTAAAATGTAATCAGTCTGAATTGAAGGCAGCCTGCTTCCTGCATTAATTTGGACTGTAACCTTACTAAGGTGTGTTTCCTATGAATATACATACAATACTTCTATCTGTTATCTGATAGCTTGAATATAAAATGCCACACAGCTAAGCTATTGTGTATGAAAATTGCCACTGTGGGAGCCTGTACGCATCCTGGAAGAAACATTAGGAGGGAGTTTTCAAAGCCCTTGGTATATGCTGTCGGTATCTATTGGCAAGCTTAGTCCCAGGTGGGGTTTTGCCATTGACTTCAGTGGAAGCAGAGTTTCTTGGTGCTGAGAGCTTCTAAAAATCGCTCTCAAGAACTGGGGGAAAAAAAAAAAAGTCACAATCATGATTGCATCAATCAGTTTCTGTCTAAATGCCCTCTGTTTTTAAATTTAAATGATGATGGATTTGTTGTTCTGGATGGCTTAAACATCTATTAATTATACATGCACATAATATTTCATTATCCTGCGTAAGCATGACAATTTTCTTGAATTAGAGATGGATTATTCCATTCAGATTCCAGAAACTGGGCTTTATGATGTTTGTCACTTCACAATTAGCTTTGAATTGCTAGCTATGGTGTGGGTATTAGGAAGTTTGTAAATGCTTGGAAATCCTACAAGCTTAGGAGCCTCTTGTGGGTACAGATGTCCTACTCCTGGATGCCCATGTGAAGTCTGAGGCTGTCAAGATCATTCATAACATCTTCCAAGCTCCTGATTGCCTCAGCTTCTAGCCTGCTGGACTATGATTCTGAAGCATTCGTTCTCTGGGCTTGTCTTTAATAAAATGAGAGATGTTCAAATGTAATAGGCCCAAAGTAAGTGAGTGTGTTGCAGATATGGGCTACAGACATAGACTTTCATCTGAGCATAACACCTATCTCCTTTTCTTTTAACATGCGAGGAAATGAAAATGGAAATTGCCTATAATTATACATGAGTATACCAACGTTGGCTAGGAGCGAACAGTTTCTCAGCACTCTTACACAGTTTGACACCTGTATGAGGTCAAATTCATAGACTGTATTGGTATCTGTGCATCCACTGATGGTATCAAAACACTCTGAATCACATGTATTACATATGTCTAACTACAGGCATGGTAAAATGCCTATTGAAACCTGAGCCTAAACTGATACAAACTGCTAAGTTTGGAGCAATGAACAACTTCTGTAGTTTGTTCCTGCATGGGAATAAATAAGCACACTGTTCAGTTTGCTTGTAAAGAGTACCCAGGGAGGGATAGGTGGTCCCTCTTTGTTGTGCAAATGAAGGGCCATTTTTTAAGTAGTTACCTCTGTGTGACAACAGGAGAAGGGGAAGTGAGAAGAGGGAGAAAGGGAGAGGGCCCTACCCCAAGAGTTTGCTGTTACTTATGTGTTGAGTCTGGCTGAGATGGAGTTAATTTTCCCTGCAGCAGCCCTCTGCTGTGCTGTGTACCCAGCAAGGTATTGGTAACACACCAGTGGTTTGGTTACTGCTGAGCATCTCTCCAGCATCTCCCCCTTCACCAACTGCTGTGGGTGAGCTTGATCTTGGGAGGGGACATGTCCAGGACAGCTGACCCAGACTGACCAAAGGGATATTCCATACCACGTGGCAACTGATCAGCTGTAAAAAGCTGTGGGAAAGGAGGAGGAAGGGGGACATTTGTTATTTATGACATTTGTCTTCTGGAGCAACGGCTACATGTACTGAAGCCCTGATTCCCAGGAAGTGGCTGGACGTCTCCTGCTGATGGGAAGTAAAGAATACATCTTTTGGTTTTCCTTTGCTTCTGCATGTGGCCGTTGCTTTTTCTTTATTTAACTGCCTTTATCTTGACCCAGAAGTTTTTTTCAATCTTGTTTTCTCCCCTCCCTGGCCTGCTGAGGGAGGGGAGTGATAGAGCACCTTGGTGGGCATCTGGCGTCCTGCAGAGGTCAATCCACCGCAGCCTCGTTCAGCTCTGTGCTTTTGGCAAGCAGTGAGCGACTGGATAATTTCTTTCCCTAAATTAGCACAGAGTAACTGTACAAATTCTGTGCAATATTTTCCTGTTAAGGAACGCGCTTTACAAATACCTGGTCTTCCATGTGGCTCAATATAAATGGCTAGCCGAGCATGTATTATCTCTGCAAGCAGAGCCAGAGGGCTTTGCTCACTTTTCCTCTCGAGCTGCCTTGCTCCTTAATGCTCCAGATGCCTGCCAGTGTTTGCCTTGTCTACGAAGAGCTCTGGCTAAACTTTTCTGCGCAGGAAATTGGCAGTTTGCAGTCAACGTGTGAGCAGAAAAATGCGTGTGCGTGAGGAGGAGGGGAGAAGGGTGGAAAAAGGGAGCCGGCATAGAAGCTGTTCTCTGAGAAGGCTTTGGAGTTCAGGCTTTTTGTCAGCTGCCTTTGACAGGAGTCAGGACTCGCTGAATGGATAAAAGGGAAGAGAAGAGAAAAGCAAGAGTGAGGCAATTTAAGATACTATGCAGTGTGTCTTAGTGCTAGATATCATTCAAAGTACATGTTTAATTTAAGCAATGGTTCTATGGAGTGTATTAACCTTTCTACCCTCCCCAGCCGCATGCTGAGCAGTAACTGTCTTTTCCTGTTTTTTAAAAATATCCTACCAACTCTACTGCACCATTTTTATTCTTCTCTTTAAAGGAGATGTATCCCAGAAGTTATCTGATTGGAATCATGCTAATCCATCTGCTCTGTCCCCCAGTAAAAAAAGGTAAATATAGATTGTAAATGGGGTTAATGCGAAAAAAGCAGGGAGGTGGGAGAATGGCAAGGCAGCAGCAGGCGTCAGCTTGGCTGGCAGCAGAATGGATGAAAATTATGTAGTTAGCAGGCCAAAATGAGTTTGAAGGAACCTGTGGGTATGTGGGTCAAATGTTCTGCCAGTGTAGATGTCACAGGTGTGCTGACTTCGGTAAATCTGTGCCCATTTATTTCAGCAGGAAAGTTAGCAATGCTTTCTGGTACTAGTTAATTATAGCTTGTACCTTAGGTTCCTATCCATGCACAGGAATGACCCGTGTTTTATATTCTCTTCTTTTCTTGTCTGGTCTCTGACCTGACTTTTGTAATGTCTCCTGAAATACTTGCTGGCTTTATCTAGTGAGTTTGGCATCTGTGGCTTGGACGTGACTAAAAAAACCCCTCTCATTCAGTATTTGAGAAAGTGATTTCTAGTTAGGATAAACTGTGCTTTAAAATTAATTTTTATACCCTTTTTTTTAAAATGTTTTACTGGCATTTTCCATTTTACTTTACAGTTAAGCTGTAAAAAAGAGAAATCAAAAAACCTTCGCATGTTGAATTTTGCTAAAACATTTTTTGCCACCAAAACGCTGTGTGGATGCACAGAAGGGCCATACTCCTGACATGATATTGGTATTGTGCTAATACCGTCAGGAGCTGATAGGTGTTCTCATCTATTTCATGTGCATTATGCATCAGTGCACACCATTACAGGGTGTGTTAATGCATATTAGAGTTACGTAACTAATTCGAGTCAACCCAGACTCCTCCATCAGCGAATGTCCAGGTCGTTGCTTAAGAACAGCACTACATGCTTTCTTCATGGCTTTCAGTACCTTCAAAGCCAAGGATACCTGGAGCCAGAAATTTGATAGCATTAATATTATTTGATAATGCTATCTGTATTTTTCTTCAATGAATCTGGTTGCTTATGAACTTGGGTGTACTTTAAACATCTACAACAGCTTAGGTCACGTATTTGTATTGGCATTAGTACCTACTGTGAGCCATCTTCTGTAAGTCTGACTGGGTCAGACGTTTGAATTTAGAGAATAGCACTTGGATCTCACAGTCTCCTTTGGCTTGGAGGTTTGAGAGCAGTTCTTCCCACAGGGATGACTTACACGTCCAGCAGTAAATACTTTTGTGTGTTACAACAGTCACAAGTAACAATTGCAGTTGTTTCCAGTGTTTGAATGAATCTAAACTATACATATTGATCTTTGTAGCTATCCCTTTTCAGTGTTAAAAAGTGAAAAAGCTGGAAGAATGAATGTATCAATAATGGAATCATTATGTTTGAGATTGTAATATGGGTGACATGTTGAAATTAATTCATCCAGATGGCATCAGAACTCAGTCTGGAATAATTTATCTAATGCATGTTAAGAACTAGTGTAATAGTTTCAAATAGGGGTCTGGATAAAAAAATGGCTTGATATATTTTGGAGCAGCTACAGTTCCTTCTGATTTTGTGAATAGGTAAGTTTGGACGCTTCTGAAAATGCAGACATGAGAATTTTTTAATGCGCGCCACCACAGAGTCCTTTCTATATGGCAAAAAGGACAGCTGCTGCCCCCTCAAAAAAAGAAAAAGCTGTATAATTTACTATGGGTGACCCATTTTGAGTGTTGTTATACCCAAAGCTGTCATCTTCATTGACTAGCTGACCTCTTGCGATAGTAAAGGTTATGAAATAATGACACATATCGTACAACTTACTAATCTTTAGACAAAAGTTCAGAAGGATTTCTGACTGCAATATTCAGGGACCAGAAAGTATGAGACAAAACAGTTCTGTGAAAGTTTGCAGAGAAAATAAATCAGCATTTTGGAAAAAAGATTTTGCATTTTCTTTCTGAGAGGGAGTGACTTTGATCTTTAAGTACTTACAAATGAATCCAAATAGAGTTTGGAGCTTTCTGAAGTTTGCATAAGTGATTTGCATTTCAAAAGGCCCTGCAGTAAACACCAGTTAAGGTCCCAAAAGTCTTCTAAGAGGATGATTAAGTTGAGAAATCCTTTGTTAATAATTAGTGGGGCTGACTCCTGGGTGAAATTACATATGGGGGGAAAAAAACTGATGTATCATCACGCACTGGATTCTGGACTTTGAAATCAGTTTCTTTTATAAATCACAAGTATATGATGGAACATTAGGATTTACATTTGAGTTCATAGGAATGTAAAGAAATCATGGAGAAGAACATTTAGCAGCATTGCAAAGATGTAGTTTGCTTTTCTGTGAGCTCTGCAGAGCCAAATGCATTGATAAACAATACAATTTTTTCCATACCATCGACATACTATGGATCAAAGTTCTTCTTAAACACTATGAAACAAGGCTGAAACCTCTTTTGCTGTCTGAGATCACCCTCTAAATAGAAGTGAAAAAATATCAAGTAGGTAGATATGGCATGACTACATGAACAGCATTTCTACAGAACAGGGTAGGCATTTAAAATAAATAAATACATATTTATCTAACGTATATTTCTATAAATATATAAGTAAATAAAGGCAAAAAAGGTTAACTGCCATCCAGTACTACAAGACTCATTCTACTGTCCCTTGTGCCCAAAGCAGTATCAGTCCCTTCTGCGTGGTGAGAGCTTCCCTACCTTGACTCACAAAGTCATGTAGATGAGGTGAAACTGCTGAATGCCATGTAGACCGCTTCCCTCATCCAAAGCACTTCCAGTTACAGAGTGTTGCTCAAGGGCTTTTCTGGTCAAGTTAAGGATATCTGTAAGGATGGAGATTTCACAGCCTCACTGGGCAACCTGTGGCAGTATTTGACCACTCACATGGTGAGGAAAAAATAATCCTTACATGTGAGAAATTTCTGGTGTTGCAACTGGTCTGTGTTGCTTCTTATTCTAGCACTATAAGAATCTGAGGAGAGCCTGGCTCTATCTTCAGTAATCTTTCCATTAGGTGGTTGAAAACAGATGTCAGATCGGGTGCTGAAGCCTTCTCTCCAGGCTGAACTTCTTCTCTCAGCCTCTCCTCAGGTGTGCCCCAGTCATCTGGGTGACATTTCAGAGCCCCTAGTGCACCAAGTCCTGCAGCTCCTTTCCTGAAGGCAGCGGGGACCTCCAGATGCTGCTTGAGAGCTGCATTTAAGCTCTGGCCCTCAACTTGCCTGAGCCACGTTGTGGGTATGTTTGATAACAAAGTGGATCAGGGCCGTGGCAAAGGCAGACTGGGTCTCATGTCTCATTTCTTCCTTTATCAAACTGCCTGAGGTATCAACACAAGATGTTAACCTCTTTACTTTAGTTGATGTGAATCATTATGACATCTCTAAAATCACTTTTATGCTATTTATTGTTATTTCAGCTGAGGTTCTGATCCATCTTTCATTTCCCGCTGGTGCAGATACAGCTCCAGGCCAAACTGTGTCACATGTACCTCACTGCCTGATGAAAACGATCAAAAAACCCCTGATTTTCTCATTTTTCACATTGCCTTCCATCCCATAAAGGCACTCTTCTCTGTTACTGTGAAAGAATATTGGAGAAAGAGATATTTTTGTTCTGGATTAGGCACCTAAAAATTAATCATTAAAATAATAAATGCCCTTCTTATATGAATTAGCATATGCACCACAGTTCTGTAATGCCTTAGAGGGAAAAAGAAGGCTGCATATGTGAATTTGGACAGGCCACTCAAGGGTTTTCAAGAGGTCATCTAACTTATCCATCTTTTCTACGCCAGGTTCAACTCTGATGTTTTCTGGCAGAAGGCGGTATTTCTGGAGTAGGAAGCAAATGCTAGGCCTTCTTTTGCTGCTGACAGGGAAAAAAAAATAAAATACCAAGGGCTGGTACTTCACCAGATTTTCAAAGCAAATGTCCTTAACAAAACATCCTGATAAAGATTTTTTTGGTGGCATTGGTGTTCACGACAATCATGCTGGAGATGGATGCCTGATTTCTAATAGCAGGAGCTGTAGATGGTCTTATTTTAACACAAAATGGAAAAGTGCCTCAGGGAATTACTAACTAAACATCTCAGATGCATTTTTCCTAGAGGTATTGTGCACCACCAAAAACTTTCGTCAGCAGTTGTCCCTTCCCTCACTTCTCTAAAATGCAATAACAGCGCTGCCTTTGTCTCAATGTTCTTGTGCCTTCTTCCAAAAAGTCCTGCTTTCTCATTTGTGATGTGAGATAAATTACTGGATCTGCTATGTACCAAATCCCATAATTTTTGGAAGATGTGTAAGTAGCAGCAGTTTCCTTAAGCTGGACTGTCTTGTTCCTTTTCACGGTTGACTCTAAGTCACATAATTTAGAAGAAAGCTGAGGAAACAGCTTCGTGCTGTGTGTCCCTTCTAACCCAAACCATTTTATGATTCTGTGATTCCTCTATCCATGCTAGTTCAGCTGCTGTTCTCTCCCCTACCCTTGCACTAATGTGCTTTTTTCTAAACTCTGGAATTCTTATGATTTCCTTGTTGAGTGAGAGTTGAGTGAGGAAGACTTGCTTGGCCTTCTATGGCTACCATAGTAGTGAAGGAGTAAATACTGCAGAATTTATCTGCTAGTGCTGAGGTTTTATCAGCAGCAGTGCTTCATCAACGGAAACCGCTGTTAGAAGGGCTGCTGGACTCCCGACTGTTAAATTTTTTCCCTCTTAAACTTGACACAATCCTTGGTTTTGTGCTTATAGTAAAAGGCTTTTTGTGAAAAGGCAGAATGTATTTTACACAGGGAACTCCTATCCCTGGGAAACTGTCCTGGTTTCAGTTGAGAGTGAGTTAATTTTCTTCACAGTAGCCAGTATGGGGCTGTGTTTTGAGTTTGTGCTGGAAGCAGCGCTGATAGTGGAGATGTTTTTGCTGTTGTTGGGTGATGCTTACACAGAGCCAAGGACTTTGCTGCTTCTCGCCCCGCCCCGCCGGTGGGATGGCTGGGGGTGTGCAGGGAGTTGGGAGGGGACAGACAGGGCAGCTGACCCCAACTGACCAAAGGGATATTCCATACCATATGGCGTCATGCTCGGTTTATAAGGGGCTTGGGAGGAAGAGGAAGGGGGGGCAGCAGCATTCGAGGTGATGGCGTTTGTCTTCCCAAGTCACCATTACGCGTGACGGAGCCCTGGTGTCCTGGGGATGGCTGAACCCCTGCCTGCCGTGGGGAGCGGTGAATTAATTCCTTGGTTTGCTTTGCTTGTGCACGTGGCTTTTGCTTCACTGATTAAACTCTTGTACCTGAGCCCACGAGTTTTCTCACTTTCACTCTTCTGATTCTCTCCCCCTTTCCGATGAGGGGGACTGAGCGAGCGTCTGCGTGGTGCCCAGCTGCCGGCTGGGGTAAAACCACGGCAGAAACCATCCAGAAGTCTAAGTAGAACTCTTGTTTTGTGATACTTGAAAAAAAAGCAGCTTAGGCTTTCAGTTATATTTAAATGACATAGTCTAAGCTGGCTGTACTCACTGTTCAGCCCCGCTACTGTAATGCACAATTAATGGCCTTAAAAGAGAAAATACTCCTAACCTCCCTGTCTGTAATGAATTGTCTCCCTATAACAAATTTGAAAAAACCCAAAACCTCCTAGCCATATTGTCTACTTAGTGCTGAAGGAAGTTTTCCATTTACAGGGTTTTTAAGCTTAGCTTTTTCTATGAGGTTTCCTCAAAAATACATTCGTTGTGCCAAGCTAGAAAGCTTGCTTATTTTCCCAAGGTAATCAGTATCCATAATAAAAACAATACAGCTGCATTAAATTCCAAATGAAAACATACTAATTCTGCTAGATTTCCTTTAGCAACGCTGCAGAGAAAGTTTCCTCGGATGAGACATCTGATGTGTAAGGTGAGCAATGCAGTTTCTTCACTCGTCCGGACTGCCTAGTTCAGGATTTAAACCCAAATAATCCTATACTATGTAATATTTGCTAATTTTATTTGATAAATTTTATTTCTACTGGAATAATTTCCCGTGCATTTAAAAATATTTTTTAAACCATGAATATGATTGAACAGTAGAAATCAATTTTTTCTTTCAAAGTATCTTGATGCGTACATGCCTATTTCCTATGTAGGGAAAGGATGGGGGGTGTATTCAGCACTATTTTGAGAAAAGGTCATGCTTTTCATGGGATAACTCAGATAGGAAGGGACCCCAGGAGGTCACTGCCTGACCTCCTGCTCAAAATAGGTCAACTCTGGGGACGCACCAAGTTGCTCAGGGCTTGATCTCATTAGGCCTTGAAAAAAATGTCAGGATGGAGACAGCACAACCTCTCTGGGTAGCCTGTTCTGTCACTTGATCATCCTCAAATATTTTTTCGCATACCCAACTGGAAACCATCCTGTTTCAGTTCATACCTGATGCCTGTTGTTCTCCTAGCATGAAACTCCGTTAAGAGCCTGGCTCTACCTTCTCTAGGCACTTCTCTTTAGCACTGGTGAGGCCACACCTGGAGTATTTTGTCCAGTTCTGGGCTTCCCAGTTACACCAGACAGGGACACACTGGTACGAGTCCAGGGGAAAGGGTCACTAATATGCTGAAGGGACTGGAGCACCTCCCCTGTGAGGAAAGGCTGAGGGAGCTGAGGCTGTTCAGCCTGGAGAAGGCTCAGAAGAGACCTCATCTGTGTATATAAATACTTGAAGGGAGGGTGTGAAGAAGATGGAGCCAGGCTCTTCTCGGTGGTACCCAGTGACAGAACCAGAGGCAGCGGGTACAAACTGAAACACAGGGTGTTGCCTCTGAACATCAGGAACATTTTTTTCACTGTGAGGGCGACTGACCACAGGTTGCTCCAGGGAGGTTGTGGAGTCTCCTTCCTTGGATGTATTAAAGGGCTGTCTGGATGTAGTCCTGGATAACTGACTCTAGGTGGCCTTGTTTGAGAAGGGGGCTGGACCAGATGACCTCCAGAGGTAGGTGCCTCTCAAACTCAGCTGTTCTGTGGTTGTCAGTCCCCTGCCTGCAGGCAGGGTTGGCTGCTGCGGGGTGCCCTGAAGCCTTCCTTGTCTTTGGCTGAACAAGCCCCACTCCTGCTCCAGCTCCGAACACCATGGAAGCCTCCATTGACCTTGCTGCAGTTGACACCTTTTTGTAACGAGACCCCCCGGATGCATTAGAAGGGCATAATAATGTTTCTCAGTCCACAGGCTACACTCCTATGGTAACACCCCCTGCCTGGCAGCACCTTCCCCTGGTGGCTCAGTGCTTTGGCCAGTGTACATTTCCCATAGGGAAGGTCACTGCTACCCCCAGTCCTAGGGAGATTCCCCAGCATCCCCTGTAGTGCCAGACCCCATCATCACTGAGGGCTGAGCGTGCTGTGATGGGTTACACTCTCCAAGTACTTGTCATGCAGCAATGGGAGACCGAGCCCGGTGGGGCATTGCCATCACTGCTCTTTGGTTCCATTCTGTCTGGGATATAAACAACAGGACTTAAAGACACTTTTTAATCAAGAACTGGAAAAACTGCAAACTGGAAGTATAAGTGGCAAAGCCCCTGGAAGCTACCAGAAGTAGCTAAAACCAACAGTTACAATTTAAAAAGCAATATAATCAGAAAAAGAAAAATAATACAGAAACCAACCCCACAAACAACTGCTGGAGGGGAAATAAAATCTTTAACATGAAGAAAAAAAAAATCACATAATAAAAGAAGTCATGGACTAGATCTAATATACGTATCTATACAGATTGCTTTATTTGCAGTTTATAGTCCATTAGGCAGACACACTCTCATTTTGCCTGTGTACTTCCCAAAGGATAAGTACGCTTTATGCCAGCATTTTTTAATTCCCCTTTGAGCTAGTATGTGTATGTTACATACAGTTGTTTTGCTCTACTTTCAATTTTAATAGAATGACTGTAAGAACAGGGGTTCTTCCCTTAAGGAAGTTCATGCCAGTCAGCGTATCGCTTCTTTCCTGGATCAAACCCTTTCCCCCTCGCTCCCCTCCAAGAGTTTAGAGGTTGTTATATGTGCGTACTTTTTATTATATGAAGTTTGGATTATCTCTCTGTGAATTATCTTAAATAACAAGTGTTTACGAATGACAGTAGATAAGCAGTTCACACTGACATCAGTGCACGCTCTCAGGTCTACCAGTTTTTCTTTTGGAGATCAGCCATTGCCTAAGCAAGAGTTTCCAATTGAATTAATTACTGCTTAGTATAGCAATACGTTCTGCTCTGTTAAGCTAGCCATCTGCTCTTCCTCTCAAGCTTGGTTGTCCTTCCATAGTGAATTATTTAACCTAATGTAAGCTATTTAACAATGCACATCAGAAGCCCTTTGACCACCAGAGGTGGTGTTGAATTATCAGGGATACATGCAAAGCAATGTGAAATTCCCTAGGAAAGGTGCCAGTTCTATGATGGTGCATATTTCTAATGCACCCAAGTGACTCAGCTTAACCTTCTCTCTGAAAGGAGGGTGGTGAAGCTCCTGTGTAATTGTGGCTAACTTCTTAGCAGCAATGAACAGTCCTATTTACTGTAAGTTGTGTTTGCAGCCCACGTTACATTGCCATGCTTTCCTGGATTCTCATGTGAACCAGAAGCCAGACAAGTACATTAACAGCCACTTGTTCTTTCTAAATCCAGCTGGGTAGTGGTTAGATGGTTTCAGACCACTGAAATCTCTCATGCCCTCAAGAACACTACTGTCTGGACTCCTCAGCTGAAAATTTTGTGCCACTTTCATTTGAATGTCCTAAAACCTCAGCCTCCCTGCAGATTTTGGCTATATTTACTACAAGTATGTTGGACGTGATTTTATAAGTGTATTTTCACAAATCACTTTGCCTTTCTAGAGTACTTTGCAATTTGAGGTTTTCCTTGTGATATATATACACATATAAAAGCTGGAGGATCATTTTGTTGAGTCTTAATGTTTAATGATTTTGTGTGAAGAGCCAGTTAGTCACTGGGAAAAGCATTTGTCAAATGCTCACTCTGTTGTCGTAGCACAAAGGGAAGAGGGAAAATCTACAAAACCAGACCAGTGGTACCATGCGCACTCTTTAGTTCAATACGCATTCAAGGTTCACTGTAGACTACAGTCTTAAATTAAACGCTTACTTCCCTTTTGCTTGGAAAAATCATTTCTCATATAGAAGTGTACGTGTGAGACACCAGTTTCTAGTATGCGACAGCAGGCAGAAGAGTCAGTTTTTAGTGGCATCATTAATAGATCAGTCGGGAGTGTGCTCACGCACCAACTTTTTGCTGTAGGCTGATAAGAAGTGATGCTGATAAGAGTAAAACTCTTCACAAAAGATGATGATAAAACTCTTCATAAAAAGGCGTATACTGCAGCATCATGAAAAGAGTTGTCTTTCCCTGGTTTGTCTTGCTGGGTATGGAAACAAGCTCTTATCGTTCTCTTTGCAAGTGACTTATTACACACATAATAAGCTTCTTTCTAAATTGCATAGCATATGGATTACAAAGGGTGCCTGAACTAAGATGGAATAGAGTACACATTGCGAAACGGAATAGTTCAGACCTCACAGTGAATTAATTGATAATTGTCAGAAAAGAAATAAAACGTTTGCTCAAATTAAGGAAAAAAAACATTCCCAAAAGACTTGAAAGAGCAAGTTTTCACATTTGAGGTTTGCTATTCATGTTACTGAAAGAAAACCAGCAAAGCTAGAAGAATTGAGATCATCTGCTTAAGTACCACAGCAAGACATCTTTAATTCTGAAGTATCGTAAGCTTTTCTGTTAAACTGAAGTAGACACTCATGTTACAGTCTGGAACATTGTGCTTTTCTATAATAAGATAAATTGGCTGTAATATACTACATAAGACTCCAAACATTATTTCTTATCTTATGTCATAGTAGATATAGTGCTAGTGACCAGTTATTAGAATCTTTGAGCTTATGCAGCAAAAATAAGGGAAAACATAATAAATTCAGCTGTAGGGCTTTCTTCATTTTGGAAAGGGATAATCTACGGTAATTGGCTGTGTACTTAAAGAAGGCTTCCCTCAGATAGCAGCCTATGTAATGACTGGTATCAAAAGATATTCATGCACCTTTCTCTGAAACATCTGTTCAGCTACTGGCAGGATCAGGATAGTGCATTAATTCAATAATAAGCAAATTTAATAGGGTTTTATTGCTGTTTCACATAAATAACCTTTTCTAAAATAAGCATTCATATATAGCTGTGCATGTCAATTTAATGGGAAAATGTTTTCAAGGAAGACAACATGTTTTTCCTGAGGGATTTACTTCATCATTACCTAGGACTCTGTAATACCTCAGACTTAGAATGTTCCCACTGAGCTCAGGAGTTCAAAAACATGGCTAAAAAGTGTGGTATACACATGTTGATAAATAAGTACAGTCCAGCTGAGCTGATCCCAGCTGCTCAGTTTACTCCAGTGTAAAAGAAGGCTGTTTAGTTGAAATTTAAATATCAAATCTAAAAAATCGTTCCAATTGTAGAAATACCACTGAAATACGATAAATACTTTGAGAAGATGCTTCAAAGTCATACACAAAAGTTATCTGTCCCTTTTTATTTACTAGCACACCATATATTTAAAAGTTTTACATTTGTCTTAGTCTCCAAGCTGGTATTTAACAGGTGTTTAGGGAAACGTCTGCTCCAAAACATACCCTGACATAGATGTACCTTGTGCTAATCAAGAGACACTCAAGAGGTGGAGAAATCAATGTCTGAAATCAGCTTTTTTAACACATAATAACATTACAGCATATACCAATGCAAAAAAGTTCTAAGTCCATTTATACAATCTCTGATTAGGTCCATCGCACTAAGAGATCACAATGACAGTTATGAAGATGTAGCTGGACAAGCAGTGTCTCCTAAACCACAGTTCAAACTGATATTACATTAAATTGTCACCACATGGTAACGCACTACGCCATTGATAAAGCACATCAGTGTATGATTCCATCCGGGGTGGGCCTGTGCAGGGAGAGCAGGGGCTACCCTATACCAGTGCCAGCCAGAGCCAGGCAGCTCTGCAACAGCCCAGGCACAGCCCCAGTTCAGCCTGTGAGAGAGGCTGGGGCACCTCTGGAAAAATGACCAGAGAAGGTCCTGGGTATGACAGAAGGGGCTGGACTAGAAAACCCCTCAGGTACCTCCTGGCCAGCACGCTGAGGTGCGCCAAAAACTCGTGGGCTGGGTCAGGGACAGTTTCCTGGGACAGCAGAGGGAGAGGCAAAGAGCAACAGTACCCAAGGGCCGCATACTCAGACAGTACTGAAGCTGGTCCTGGAGTCACGCCGCCCCTCCCCGACTAGCACCCTTTTACGCTGAGCATGATGTCATATGGTGCGGGATACCCCTATGGCTAGTTTGGGTTACCTGTCCTGGCTGTGTCCCGTCCCAGCTTCTGGTGAAAATTAACTCTGTCCTTGCAGGAACCAGGACAAAGCTAAAGCCCTGATGGAATGACATCTGGCTGGGGCATCAAGGGCAACAAGGACAGCTTCTATAGGTCCGTCAGGGATAAAAGCAAGAAGAAGGAAAATGTGGGCCCTCTCCAGAAGGAAACTGGAGACCTGGTCACCAGGGATATGGAGAAGGCTGAGGTACTGCATGACTTCTTTGCCTCCGTCTTCACCAGCAAGTGCTCCAGCCACACTGCCCAAGCCACAGAAGGCAAAGGCAGGGACTGGGAGAATGAAGAACCACCCACTACCGGAGAAGATCAGGTTAAAGACAGTCTAAGTAACCTGAAGGAGCACCAGTCCATGGGATGTGATGAGGTGCAGCCGCAGGTCCTGAGGGAACTGGCAGATGAAGTGGCCAAGGCACTCTCCATCATTTTTGAGAAGTCCTGGCAGTCCAGTGAAGTTTTCCCCGACTGGAAAAAGGGGAAGGTAACCCCCGCTGGTAAACAGGGAAACAAGGAAGACCTGGGGAACGACAGGCCGCTCAGTCTCCCCTCTGTGCCCAGCAAGGTCATGGAGCAGAGCCTCCTGGAAACTGTGCTCAGGCACATGGGAAATAAGGAGGTGATTGGTGCCAGCCAGCATGGCTTCACGAAGGGCAAATCCTGACTGACCAATTGGGTGGCTGCCTAAGACAGGGTTACAGCGTTGGTGGGTAAAGGAAGAGCAAGTGACGTCATCTACCTGGACTTGTGTAAAGCATTTGACACTGTCCTGCAGGACACCCTTGCCTCTAAATTGGAGAGACATGGATTTGACGGATTGAGCAAACAATGGATACGGATTTGGCTGGATGGTCACACTCAAAAGAGTTGTAGTCTATGGCTCGATGTCCAAGTGGAGACCAGTGAGGACTGACGTTCCTCAGTGGTCAGTCCTGGGACCGGCACTGATTAATGTCTTTTTCGGTGATATGGGCAGTGGGACTGAGGGCACCCTCAGCAAGGTTGCCAACGACAGCAAGCTGTGTGGTGGGTCGACGTGCTGGAGGGAAGGGATGCTGTCCAGAGG
>VWZZ01002487.1:0-74029 GCA_013399095.1 Psophia crepitans
CCTGGTGCAACTTGTACCTGTTGTGCCTTGTTCCCTCTGTGTGGCTTCTTGTGAAGCAAGAGCTTCTGTCGTCTTTGTAGCTCTCCTTTAAGTCCTGGAAAACTGTGATGAGGTCCCCCTGAGCCTTCTCTTTTCCAGGGTGAAAAGATCGTATCTCCATAAGAATTTCTTCATAGGCCAGGTTCTCCAGACCTTTGATCATCCTCATGGCCCTCTTTTGAACCCTCTCTGGTCCGTCTGTGTCTTTTTCTGATTTGTGGGGACCAGAAAACTCTTCTCCAGCTGCAGCCTTAGAGGCACTGAGTACAGTGGGTGGGATGGTCACACCTCTGTCTCTGCTAGTAATGCCCTGCTGATGCAGCGCATGGTCTGACTTGTCTTCATTGCTGTGGCAGCATGCTGCTACTCATGTTCAGCTTGTTGTCTACCAGGACCCAGGTGCCTTTCAGCAAGACTGCTCCCCAGCTACACAGATCCTAGTCTGTACTGGGCTCTTTGGTTATGTTGTCCTAAGTGCAGGACCTTGCACGTGACTCTGTTAAAGTTCATACAGTTCTTTCCAGCCCACTTCTCCAGCCTGTCCTGGTCTCCCTGTAAGAAGGCTCTTGCTTCTGATATGTCCAGCTCACCCACCAGTTTGGTGTCATCAGCAAGCTTGGTCAGGGTGCTTTCAATTGCATTGTCCAGATCATTTATAAAGACATTGATCAGCATGGGTACTGCTCCCTGGGGGACCCTTCTTGTGACAGACTGGCAGCCTGAGTAAAAACCATTGATCACCACCATCTGAGTGCAGCCTTCTAGCCAATTTCCCATCTCTGAGACAATCTATCTGTCTGTATCTTGTCATCTGTATCTTTTATTATGAAAGGAAATCAACCTGCTGAACTGTCCCTTTCCCTAGCTTAATGCTGTTAGTCATGCTCAGAATTCACTTGATTTGCCTGTTACTTTAATGACTCACCTGTGACAATCACTGGGTTATGTGACAGGTGTTACGTTACTGCACTTCGCTTTATGTTGCAGAGCGTCAGTTTGATGTTGAAAGAGAACGGTGTCTTTATTTTAATTTGCTTTAGGCTGAAAAACTGCTGAATTGGTTTTGAGATGACTTTCAAGTAGAGTTAGAATTTCTGTAAAATACATCAGTGTTTACTGAAAAATTACTAGAATTACACAGCACAACGGAGAGAATTGAGTAGCAGAGTATCTTTTGTAGTTGCAGTGAAGAGCCATTAAGAGATGTCATTACAGACACAGGGATGAGCTGGAGCTATGTTCTAGACTTAGTTGGCATTGATGCATCTGTAATTGGATTATTGCCCATTTCTCTTTTGGAAATGAGTGCTGGCCAAATACACTTCTTGTTGGCGAGGCTGCTGGGAGTTAGGACATGCTCTTTGGTCACTGTAGAAACCACTGTTGTGGTTTAACCCGGCAGGCAGCCAAATACCATGCAGCCGCTTGCTCACTCGGGGAAAAAAAGTAAAATTTGTGGGTTGAGATAAAACAGTTTAATAGGACAGTGAAGGAAGAAAAAAAGAAACCCAATGTACAAAAGTGATTCACAGTGCAAATGCTCTCCACCCACTTACCGATGCCCAGGCTGTTCACAAGAAGAAACACACACACTCACACCACCCGGCCAACTCCCCATATACTGAGCATGATGTCATGTGGTATGGAATATCCCTTCGGCCAGTTTGGTTCATCTGTCCTGACTAAGCTCCCTCCCAGTTTCTTGTGCACCTTCTCGCAGGCACAGGGAGCTGGATAGTCCTTGACTTATTATGAGTGTTATTTAATAACAACTAAAGCATCAATGTGTTATCAACATTATTCTCATACTAAATCCAAAACACAGCACCATACTAGCTACTGGGTGGAAAATTAACTCTGTCCTAGCTGAAACCAGGACAACCACTACATCAGGATCAAGAAGATTTTTGGTTTGACTGCCACACTACTTAAGTGGCTGAAATAAATAAGTTAGAGTGTCTTTCCCACAGATCTGTCTTCAAGAAAACATAGTTAAAGTGTGCTTGCTGTGGATTTCATTTCTGTGTCAGACTTACATCATTGAATATACATAACTGTTACGTTATTAATTGAAAACATGGTACAAGTAGCATTGCGTCACCATAAAGAACATCATCTTCAGTAGATGGATTTCCATTTTTCTCTTTTTTTTCCCCATAAATATTTTAGTTTTCAATTCAGAAATTTTAACTTTTGAATACATTTTTAAAACACTGTCACTGTGAGTATGTTGTTTATTTTTTAACATAAAACAGTACTATACCAAAATTTTCACTTGCAGAAAATTCGAAGATAGACACTGGAGCAAATGATACCATGCGCCAAATTAATTTGGAAGATTTGAGTAATATTAAACAACTGGAAGCTTTGTTTAGAGCACAGACATTAATGGCTTTAATTTCTGGTCATAATTCTCCTTATCATCAGCAGCACTGTTTGATGGCCTATGCTTGTATCGTCCGTATGTGGCAGGTGAGATGGTATGAGATTATGTTATGTTCTATTTTATGACCTTACATTATAATGTAGCCAGTACATGTCAAGTTATCTTGTGTAATTATGGTGCCAGCTATTCATTTGGTGTTTTAACTAAGTCTTTAGAATTTTCAATTTTATGGTATAGTTAGTATATTTACTGAGGTTTAAGGATTAAACAAGAAAATTGTTTGTCTTAGAAACAGTAGCTTACAGTGAATAATCATTACTACTAGAAATTGACATTATTATTGAAAATAATTAGCTGTAATTATTATCTAGGTATTGTTGTCGGCGTCAGGACCTATTGCAAAAGTGTTATCAAAGTCTTCACAAGTTACAGCTCCTCAGAAGGTACAGTCAATAACTACTCCTAAAAAAGAGAAGGACAAAAAGACAGAGGAACAAGTAAGACCTCTTTTTCTCTGGAATTAAAACAGCCATCTCTTTCTAAGACGTATTTCACTGGGATCATTTGTTAAATAGTTCATGTGCTTTCCTCTAAAGACTCTCATAACCTGTGAAGAATTTTCTTTGAGTCTGTGTGTCATACCTTCGCTCTTGATTGCATACACTTGACAGGTCATAAATTTATGGATACTTTTTGTTTTCTTTAGTTTGTTGCATTGGTCGAAATACTGCTGTTTTGTAAAACCCACAGTCTAGAGGTCAAAAAAAAAGACAAAACTTCAAAGCATATTAAACAGATACATTTGCTGAATATTTAATACAAACAAGAATGTTAGTTTGGCCTCATAAATGTCCTTATTTTTATTATAGGTTAAAGTTTCTGTTGTGAAAGAGAAGCCTGAAGAGAAAGGATCAGTTGATACCTTACCAGCAAATGTGGAAGAATGGGCTCATTATGACTGTCCCAGGGAAATCAGAGATACTTTTAAACAGAAAACAAGTAGTTATGGTATTAACTGGGATAATTTCCCAAAACCTGTAAGTATATTCCTCAAATTTCTAGAGCATTTATTATTTAGGAAAAAAATGAGTAGCAGAGAACTATGTTGCATTTTAGTTTAACTGTCTGTGCAGTAAAGAATACATTCAGACAGCTGTCAGAAGTACCTCCTTGTCATAGTGTTCATTAATACTTCAAAAAGTGTTAGGCGATCCTCTGAATTCTGAAATGAACATAGCTTGCAGAATAAATTTACAGCTTTCTGTATACCTCACTGCTTTTTCAGCTTGAAAGTTGAATTTTATTCTTTTTTTAGTAAAGTTTGGAACTGGAGATGTAATCATTAATTTAATATTTATTCTCTACAAAATTATGTTTATACTAATTGAATTAAAAAAAAATTCCTTTTCAGACTTGCACTTTGTATTTTATGGACCTATTATCTAAAGAGCTACAGAAAATTTTTTGCCCCCACTTGATTCTTCCCATCTTTCAGTTAGCTGAAGTTCTTGCTAATGAAGTTGTGGAATGTAGAAGTCTCTCTGATCTCTATCACCTTCGGTTTGTATCCTTTATTTATTCTAACTAAAAGAGAAACTGACTGGAGTGAACCATCCACTAATGTTTCACTAAATAGTAACAAGGCTTTTTGTCACTTACTGTTTTATATTTGTATTGTTTTTTTGTTTATTTTCATTCCTTTTAAATACATTTTTATGAATTGGCTTGCTTGTGGAATTAAAGTCACATCTGTAACTAAACATCATCTCATTGAGGAAAGGTGTACAAGATTACGAATTCAAGTCACTTTCATGTGAATAATTTTTGTAATGCCTTATTGTCACCTAACTGAAAAAAATGAAGTCCAAAAAATGTCAATAAAAGTATTATCTTTTAAGTATACAAAGGGCAGACTCCCATCTTGCATCAAAAATATATTGTTTTGAGCTTAAGAACCCAAATAAATATCCACAATAAGCACATTCTCTTTTACAGAGGTTTGCCTTTGTGACCAGAACTCTGTTATTTTTATGGATGATTAGCCCTAAAAGTTTTGATTGAAAAATATGTAATATGCAAGCAATGGCAAATTATTGCTGTTTAGTTAAAACATTTAATCGTGCTTTTTTGAAATGTGTTGCATGTTTGCCTAATAATTAACAGTTATAAGCACTAATTGTTTGCTTAATTCCTGAGAGTTTATGAAATGCAACATAATGTATTTTTAAAATGTCTGAAACTGTTCCCACACAGCAGAATAGACATATATTCATGTATACAGATATACGTATCTGAATTGCCAACTGATCGTGGAGTTACTGTCTTACAAGACTAAAAGTGATTTATTTTTAGGAAATTGATTTGTAGGCAGCTTTGCCACACAGAGTTTTTTGTTCTTGACTCCTCAAGATTGTTTTTATTTCATGATATTTTATTTATATCTATGACCTGATTTTGATATACAGTCAGATAGGTGTACATGAATTGTACACGTGTGACTCTTTGCTCAATACAGAAATGAAGGTTAGCATATACACATGTATGGGGGGGTTTTGTATGCTGCAGCAAGACCATATTATGAATATTTTTGTACTTTTACCACATCATTTTTGCTGCTAAATTGGAGAAATATGGGTTTAATGGATGGACTGTGGATACTGGTGGATGCCCCATCAGTGTTCAAGGTCAATTGGACAGGGCTTTGAGCGATCTGATCTAGTGCACGATGTCCTTGGCCATGGCAGGGCGGGTTGGACTGGGTGATCTTGGTGGCTCATGGCTGAGAGAGGTGTAGTCTTCGCTGCATAAAAAACTGACTGGAAGGCCAAGCCAGATTTGTGCTGAACAAATCCAGTTGGCAGCCAATCACAAGCGGTGTTCCTCAGGGATCAGTCTTGGGGCCAGTCTTGTTTAATATCTTTATCAATGATCTGGATGAGGGGATCGAGTGCGCCCTCAGTAAGTTTGTGGATGACACTTAAATTGGGAGGGAATGTCGATCTGCTTAAGGGAAGGAAGGCTCTGCAGAGGGATCTAGACGAGGCCAACTGTGTGAGGTTCAACAAGGTCAAGTGCCGGGTTCTGCACTTTGGTCACGAAAACCCCAGGCAGCACTACAGGCTTGGGGCAGATTGGCTGGAAAGCTGCCTAGAGGAACAGGAACCTGGGGGTGCTGGTTGACAGCTGGCCGAACACTAGCTGGCAGTGTGCCCACCTGGCCAAGAAGGCCAACATCATCCTGACTTGTATCAGGAATAGTGTGGCCAGTAGGAGCAGGGAAGTGATCATTGCCATGTACTCGGCTCTGGTGAGGCCACACCTTGAGTGCTGGGTTCAGTTTTGCGCCCCTTGCTTCAAGAGGGACATTGAGGTGCTGGAGCGTATCTGGAGAAGGACAACAAAACTGGTGAAGGGTATAGAGCACAAGGGGGGCGGCTGAGGGAACTGGGGTTGTTTAGTCTGGAGAAGAGGAGGCTGAGGGCAGACCTGATCGCTCCCTACAGCTACCTGAAAGGAGGGTGTAGTGAGGTGGGGGTCGGTCTCTTCTCCCAAGTAACAAGCAATAGGACAAGAGGAAATGGCCTCAAGTTGTGCCAGGGGAGGTTTGTGCTGGATATTAGGAATAATTTCTCCTCAGGAGGGGTTGTCAGGCACTGGGACAGACTGCCCAGGGAAGTGGTGGAGTCACCCTGGAGGTGTTCAAAAAGCATGTAAACATGGCACTGCAGGACATGGTTTAGTTGACATGGTGGTGGTGTGTTCACGGCTGGACTAGATGATGCTGGAGGTCTCTTCCAACCTTAAAGATTCTATGACCTTGAAAATGTGCCATCCAACCCAAACCAAACCATTATTGTATTCTATGACCTCTATCAATGGGTAATTTCAACTACCACATTTCCCCTTTTTATTTAGTTTTTTTGTTATTGCCAATATTAGTCAAGACATAAGGTAGGACTGACAAATGTGGAATGTACGTTCTTTATATATAATGTGTTTATATGAAGCAACATATGAAAGATTCTGATTGTTTCTTAAACATTTCTTCTTTTTATTCTTAGAATTGCCCTGATATGTTCAGACCTAAAACTGAGTCAGGCATCTTTATATCACAAGAAGGCTGCTGGAGAAGCATACATTAGCGAATTAGAACAAGCAATGTATGTATTTTCACTACAGAAGCTGTATGTAGTTGGGGTTTTTTCCTACAGTTAATAAGTGGTGTTGGGGGATAAAAATTAAACCCCATGATCTTTTAACACAAGTTTGGTGTATTAGCTGTGCCCTAAAATTCTGTGCATGATTGTTTTGTGGCTGTCCCCAGAGTAAGTATATGGTGATGTCTAAGACGCTAATACTTCATTATGAAATACTTTTAAAATGTACTTACATTTGCTTTCTCTTCCTTGTGATTTAGGTGTAGGCAAGAGATTGCACTGACAAAAGAAAAAGTACATACTAAGATAGAAGAAAAAAACCCGTTTTTTGAAAATGCTCAGCTGAATGGCGGTAGGAGTGAGAATATCCTTACTTCAGGTCAAAAGGTTGTTGTTTTTACTCAATCTTCTTCAATGAATTACTCTTCAGTTTTAATATACTTGCGAGTTTGTTTTAAAATAATTATATACTTGAGAAATACATGAACACAAAATCATGAAAAATGTGTACTACTTAAATTCTGCTGGTAGGCATCCACTGAATGTGACATGGGTTTGCCTGGCATTTTATTTGTATTGTGGAACAAGAAGAATAGAATCTGTATTCATACAAAGTAAAACTACTTTTGTAAAATGGAACATCAACACATAGATACCTGAAGGGTGGCGGTCTAGAGGAAGGGGGCAGACTCTTTTCAGTGGTGCGCAGTGACAGGACAAGGGGCAATGAGCACAAACTGGAACACGGGAAGTTCCATCTCCGTATGAGAGAAAACTTCTTTACTGTGAGGGTGATGGAGCACTGGGACAGGCTGCCCAGAGAGGTTGTGGAGTCTCCTCTGGAGATATTCAAGACTTGTCTGGACGCCATCCTGTGCAACACACTGGGTGATCCTGCTCGAGCAGGAGGGTTGAACTAGATGATCTCCAGAGGTCCCTTCCAACCCCTGCACATCTGTGAATCTGTGAATTTGGGACCTATGCAAATCAGTGAGAAAGACTGGGAAGCAAAAAAAGACATTGTATTCGGTCTCAGTTGTCTCTTTGTCCTCTCTCCATTACCTCACTGCATACTGTCTTGCCCTCTCTTATACACTGTTCTAAAGGCATGCAAATATTTCAGCTCTGTCTTTTCTGTCTCTTCTGTAGGAAGATAATTGTCTTACTGATATTGTTAAAGCTTACCTCCACTTCCCTCTTTATTATAGCAATTCTGTCCTTGTTTTTGTCATATCATTTTGCTCTCTTTGTATCATTTTCCGTTCTTGTGCGTATAAAATATCTTTTTTCTATTTTCTAATCCCTCTCGAGTCACCTCTTTTAGCTCTTGCAAAGAGGTTTTCTCTTCGATTGTTTTAGTTATTACCAAGAATCAACTACTTTGTGACAGTAGCAGATCCGAAGTAGTTAATCTGTTGTAAATTAGTTTTAGTAGTATATACTTAATAGTTTGATGCCTTTTGAGGATTTTAAATTCCAAATCTCACAGTAAACCTGTTTTTCCTGTAATATAACACTGAATTTCAAAATTAGAAAATAGAACTAGACTGTGGGATATATCAATAATTGAATATGATAGTTAATAACAATTTGTATTCCATCTAGTTTAGCTTTGAAATTTATGAAGGTGTAATATTTTGTTGTTTTTCAGTTTTTTGAGTTAAATGAAGTAACAGGAAAAGGACTGAGTGCACTTTCTTTCCCTTACTTGTGGATAGAAAAAGCTGAAGTACTAATTCAGCTAGGCTTGTATCAACCAGCAAGACTTCTGCTTTCAGAGGCCCATGCTGCAACTCAGGTACATCAGAAATAAAATAGAAAAATAAAAATAAATAAAACGCGTAGGAAAAATGTTCATTTTGATGCAGTTGTTCCTCATAATAATCATCAGATTGCAAAACCAAACCTCCCACCCCACCCCAAATGTTTGAATTTCAACATTTGTAAGGAATATGTTTAAATATATGGCACTTAAATCCAACCTTATGGGGAATTGTCTGAAGATGGTTTCAACTTGTGAAGTAGTGTCAGTATCTCTGTCTGCTTTGAAGTGACCTTGGAAAATGCATGTATACCCAAGCTGTGTTTGTTGAAATAGTTTAGGGATGTTCAAGATTTGCTCATAAGAGAGAGAGCATCATTTAGGTCTTCCTCTCAACATTTTGATCATTTGAAAGTCTGTTTATATAATTTTCAGTGTTGTTACAGTTTTACTGCTAACTGTGTTTTGATAAGGAGCCACTAATGCTGTCATTATGACTTAGAATTCTGGCAGGTCTGAAATAAGTGCCCTTATGTTCCACCAAACAAATCCACGCCGTCTCATTATTACGAAGGGTTCACATTAAAGATACTCTTCCTATATCCACCATTCTCCATTATAGTTGTCTTCTTGGTTATATGAGTTACTGAAACATAATTATTGCAATATAAGTCCTTTACTTTAAAAAAAATGTAATTGTTATCCTGTTATTTGGCATAGTAGTATTTTTCATGTAAGTAAAGCCTGCCTATGTATATTTAGTATGAATTGTGAATACTTTGAATAATAGCATATTAATAATATAGTCAGTAATACAATATGTCTCTTTTTAAAGCATGAATTTAGTATTACATTGAGAAAAGTTCAAAGAACATTGGGAAGGACAATAATTTTAATGATACAATTTCTTACTAGTATCCTGTGTGTCTGCATGCTATCTATACTGTACACTACTATATTTGTCCCTAGTATACTACTAGTGTACAGTTATAGAGTAGCATTGTAAATTTACTGGAGCTCTAGTGTATCTAGATCCCAGTTCACTGAAAAATTTTTCATCACCATGTGTCTTCATCAGATACTGATAAATGACAGCAGACTAAATAATGGCAGAATACTAGCTTATTTGAGTTGTGGGGTAGAAGATACGGTAACCTAAAGAAATATAAAGTGTATTTGAAGTTCTTGCTATGAACTAGACACTTTATGTTTTTGAAAAAACCAAAGTAATAAAAGTAAATAAGAACTTCTACAGATAATTGAGGAAGTACCTTTCACTTTTTATTTCTGCGCTTATTCGTAAGGTTAATCTAAAATATGAATAGATGTAAATATGAATAGCAGTAGTGGATCTTTTGTATATAGCTGACATATCTTTTTTCTCAGGAACTAGGGGCCCTTTCTGATACGTCAAGGTGCTTGTACTTACTTGCTGTATTGGCTAACCTGGAAAGAAACCACGGACAAGCTAAAGCACTCCTTGAGAAAGCACAGCTTCTAGGAGGAAATGAGCAGTTTTGGTACAACAGTACTCTTAGTCTAATAGAAGCAATTCTAGAGGAAGAGGTGGAAGGAAAACAGAGCATGGTAAGGAAATCTTTTGGGTTTGGTAGTGGGTTTTTTTTCAGCAGTGATGTCTCTCAGTGAAGAGAAATGTTAAAGTTTTTGCATTTCAATAAAAGCAAAAATAGGTGTTCAGTGCTGTTCATGTTGTTTTCTATGTTGTACATTCAATAAACTTTAATTAGATTCCAAACGTGCAGGCAAGTAGGAATGAGAATTTACCCACGGACGTTTAGGATGTTTTTATAATAAGCTGTATATCCTTTTATTGAAATAAGAGCAATTGTAATCTAGTATGTGTAACTACATCTCAGAGATGTAGTTGACGGTTGGACTGGATGATCCTTGAGGTCTCTTCCAACCTTAATGATTCTATGAGTCTATGATCTGATCCTCTTGGTTAGAATGCCTTCATGTTCAAGACAACTCTGTTAACGTCAATGTGTTTATTTTCCACGTTTAGTAAAGATTGTAACTTTGAATATTATTTACTAGTATGCACTTGCGTTTCAAATATTTCAAATAGTTTTTCAAATATTATTTGTAGATTTTGGAAGATACTACTGTAAGTATAATATATACATTTATTAAAAACTTTTTCCTATTTGGCGTTTAACATTAAAATATCCATTTACTGTACAACCCTTGACTTTCATGAGTTTCAGCCTAAATATAACCTTGTGTCTGTGATAATATGTCCTTTGATAATCTGTGCGATTCTGTTTTGTATAGAGTGATTATTTTGATTTGGGCTGAACTCACATTTGCAGTCATTGGAGGACACAATACTTGGTTATCAGTGAGAGTATTTACTAAGGTTTCACCAGTATAGCTATTAATGAAATGTGTGAGATGGGTTTTTTTTTTTTGTCCTCCACATGTCTGACCATCATGACTGTAGCAGCAAAATTTTTTAATTAGGACAAATCTGTAGATGAGGTTTTGAGTATTGTCTAAGGGCTCATTATCATTCAAAACTATTGGTTGGGGACTTCTTTTACATCCCCAGATGGAAAAGTGTAATAGTGTAATGTTTACTTGTGGATTAAATTGCTAGTCAGTGTAAGTAAAGATGCAGGAGTCTATCCCTAAGAGGATGCCTGTGAAATAGAGAATCAAACAAATCTTTAGGTTAGAGGTCATCGGGTCTAACCCCAGGCAAAACAGGGGCAATTTTGAAGTGAAATCTGCCCTTATTGTTGAATCAAGTTGCTCTGGGCCATGTATGGTCACTTTTCAAATATCTCCAAGAATGGAAATTCCACAACCTTTCTGGGCCCTTGTTACCCCTTCAAAAAAAAATGACTGTGGAAGTGGCCAAACACTGGAACATCTGTTTAGAATTCCCCTTTTTCCAAGTTGAGTCTTTTGGCCCTTGTTCTAGTGCTGCGTACCTCTAAGATGAGTCTGGTTCTATCTTCTTTTCTTGTATGTGCTCCATTCACTTAATCATACAAAAATATCTAAATATGATCATAATTCATACTTTTTAGACTTATATACAGTTGTCAAGACTCAATCATCTTGGACGGTATTATGAAAAGATGCTTAATATGTTCTGCACAAAATTTAAGCTTTCTAAATTAATGTTAAATATTTTACAGACATCTAAGATAGAATTATGAAATTTCTGATGTTACCTGCAGGCTTGTGAGATACTGGAACACACTGTAAATATGCTCAGATCTACTTTACTGAAGAGACCTAACAGGCAATCGGAGTTGGGTTTTATAATTACATCACTTGAAGCCAGGTAACTGTCTTTTCATTAAAACATGCTCAGCCTCTACTATGCAGCTATATTGCAAATGTATGGTGATTTTTACCATTCATCTTTATTTTAGGAGGGTGCATTATGTGGATTGTCAAATATTTATCTTCTAAGTATTTTTGTTCTTTTTTAAAAATTAAAATTTCCCTTCCAATTTCTTTGTTCTTGTATGTAGCCCTGCTACCTGCTGAGTTAGTAACCTATTTCAGATACCACAGCCCATGGTGCGTAGTTTGTGGTGCAGGTTATCCAAAACAGCAGGATACATTTGCCTATGCAGAGGTATCTGTTTGAGCAGATATTCCCACAACACTCTTGTCATCTGCTGTATTGACCTACTTCTCTCCTCACCATGATCCAAGAAGTCTTTTTATGGTGAAACTAACCAATGATTTTGGTTACATTTAAATACAAGCACAGACTGCTTCAAGTGTGTTGATAAAAGGAGAGAAGTATAGAACATTTATGCTTCCTTCTCTTTCCAGAAATTTGGAACTTTTGGGTTAGAAAAGGAAGACTAATACTCTTCTCAGTTCAGCTATATTTAGAAGACTGGTTAGGCCTAGGCAGTTTGAATAATTAGATACATGGAACAAGTGACACTTCAATTCTAATCTGACAGGATAATATTTTTATTTTTTTCAAGACCTACTATAATTGTAGACCACAGATTTAAAGAATGAAGAGGCTTTTTCTAGATTTCTTATAATTTACTTTTTATTCCTAGGAAAATACTTATTCAGATACATTTTGCCCAAGATTCTATGACAATTAATGCTGAGTCTTGTCAGGTAGCACATATGCTACAGGAATCTTACAATAAATTAGTTCAAATTGAGAAGGACTTCTTTCATTATGGGCATAAAAACTGCAGCGCTGAGATACTACTAGAGTGTGCAAATATTCACAGGTAAGATTATACCTCTGATGAAAAACTTTAAGTAGTCCACAAAGTGTATTGTGTACATTTCTATAGGCTTATTAAAGATGGAAAAGAGCAGATAATGTTGTGAGGTTTTATGCCTTGGTGTTACATGTCGATATGCTCTGTATTCAGAAAAATACTGTAGAGTCAAAAAGTCTTTTCACTGAAGGAAGAGTTAATCTTATATGGCATTAGTGATTTTTGTACTGGTTTTAAGGTGAAAACAAAGTATCAAGGTCTCTGTCTTCCTGTTTGTACAGGTGTTTTGGCAGCCACACTAACTCTGAAGTATTTATAGGCTTTTACAATTCTTATTGTGGAAATGGTTCTCTAGAAATTTCTGTAGTTGCAAAAGTGCAAAACATGGTATGTCTTGACTCTCAGCTGTTTCCAAGATGTTCCCTTAAAAGGACTGAGATGTGTTTTGTATCTGGCTATTCTGCCATTTTCTTCCTGTTGAATGTATACTCTGGAATATTACCTGCCTTTCTTCTCTTTGTGTCTTGGCATATTCTTGCATTGCAGCAGTACAGTTCCAAGAATAAGACCTACAAAAAATAATGTGTGAATGTTCACTTTTCCTATTTGAACATTTTGAAAGCACATGTACAAAATTGATCTGTTTTATCTAATCTATTAATCTAATCTATTGATCTACTTATTTTATTATATATGTTCAATAGTGTTGATACCATAAAAATAAACACTTTCTTGCCTTAGTTCTTTTGGGTTCATGTTTATGTTTGTTTGGTTTTTTTAAGGATGATTGCCAAGCAGGAAAGAAACAAAGAAGAAAAACATAGTCACTATCTAGATGCTTATAACTTAGCTCAGAGGGCAGTATCCAAAACAGAGGAATTGTTTCATAATGTTTGTAGCTTAATTGCAGTTAATGAGGTATGAAATTTTTCTTTTTTTTTCTCCCCATGGAGAAGAAATGTAATTTAGTTGTACTATTCGCTCATTCTTAGATAATTCCCCAAATTATATTATCTGCCTATAATGATATGTATTGTTTGAATACAGAAGGAAACGTTGCATGCCAAAAGAATTTACAGTTTAAAAGGGGAGGAAGAGAAGCAGAAATCAGAGGATTTGTTTGGTTTTTGCAGTTTTATTTAATTCTAATATTTATCTAATAGTTACAAAAGAAAAAGATACGGAGATATGTTTGATGCTCTAAATACCTCCCAAGTTTAAAATTTGCCTCACTAAAATGTTTATTTCTCAGGAGAAAAATAAAAGGTTACGCATAACATTATGTAAATAAAGAAAGCCTGTCTTCAATAACAATGTATTTTGGGTAATGAAAGCCTGAAAGCCTACTTTGCTATTGTGTACCATTATTATACTCTAGCATTCAGCTTTTTTTTTTTTTTTTTGCTTTGTGTTTTATAAAGAGCAACTATTTTTGTGCAGTTATCAAACGCATTAATATTATAATTCTGGTTTTATATACCCATTTGTAACTTTTTTTGAATTAGATATTTGTACCAAGTACATAAAACATGAAAAGCAAAAACCCACCTGCTCCTTCTCTATGCAGCTACTTTGATTATTTTGTAATATATTTCGCATTGAAGTTTATCTTTTAAATTGCTTAAATATCTTCGTAGCAATATCTCTGATCTAAAATACAATATTCTATCTTCTTATCAGGTGAATTTGAAAAAATATTTGGAATTAGAATTCTACTTTCCTTTTTATTTCAGATTACCAATATTAGTATCCCATTAATGAGGCAACTAGCTAACAGGAAAATAAATCTTGTAGAAATTCTTTTGGATATATTTGATCTTACTATTACTGAGAAAAAGCTTGAAGTGGGAGAAGCATCTTCTCATAAAATTCTGAAGGCATTCATCAGGGGAATTCTTGAAGATGATGCAACAGAACAGGTAATACAAAATATGTAGTCCTTTGATTTGCATATAAAATGTATAACAAAGTTTCACGGGGATATTTTCCATAGCAAAAATTCTTCTACTTCTGAGGAAATGAGTCCCCACTCATGTAGTTTCACAGCAACGAAAGTTCAAGTGCGTGGTTTCTGTCTGGGAGATGTTTTACTGGGGTTTGTTTTGTTCTGTTTTCTCAGAAAGATTTTGGTTCTCAGATACAGACACTTAAAAAACACTAAAAGTAGCAGGGAAATTACTTGAGGCTTTGTAATTGACCGAGACTTTTTTGCACTATTGTCTCTTCTTTTAAAAACAGTTGGTTTTAAGCAGAATCACATAACTAGGCTGATGAATAAGAACATAAGGTATGCCCCACTGGAACAGAGCAGTAATTCTTGTCCCATTATTCTGTCCCTGACAATGATAATAGGAAATGCTGTTACAAGAAAGAACAGTATCCCCACCGTTCTCCATGGTACCCTCCCCTTATCCCAAGTTTTTTAAAAAGTATGAATATTTCTAAAAATATTTTTCTGTATGTGTGGGTATATATGAGCAAATAAACATAAATATGTATTTTTCCAGGACTGGAAGCGTATGGAATGCACTGTGGGTCATATTACACTGGCTCAGTTAGCAAATGTACAGAATCTTTGTAAAGGCTGTCCTGACATCAAATCTAAATGCCTGTATCTCACTGGAAAAACTCTTCGTTTACTTGCCATTAACGTAGATCCTGTGCATTCAGAGACTTACTGGAAGCCAGATGTTATGGTATGTGTTCTTTTCTGCATTTAAATTCATTCCTGTGTGTAAAGTTTATCTGCCGCACTATTTTTTCTGTATACTCTTCTAAACTACTACTCTTTACTTAGAGCTAGGTTTTACACATTGCGTGCAAGCCATAATAAATATGTATACTGAACTGTCTAAATTCAGAAGAATACTTCTGCCTAGATGCCATCCTCATGTAGATAATTTTTTGACTCATTCCTTAGAGATGCTAATGACAGCATTTTCCAAAGAGAGAGAGAAAAAATTCCTGAAATGCCTTAAAGGTCTAGGTAGGATGGTCTCTGAATCCATGTGGACAGGAAGTAATTACTTGTAGATTAAAAGCACAGATTTGTAAATTCCTTTTGTGTTTTAAGAACACCATGTAAGAAAAGGGAAGTTGATTGAGTCATTATAAATTCAGTGATGAATTCTAGTGTTCAGAAGAAATTAACTGAGGACAAGTATCACAAAATCAAAATCTTAGAGGTTGTATGGGGGGCCTTTTTAGTTTCTATTAGTCATGATGTCATAATAACATATTAAGAAATTTTGATGCCTGATAATATTGCTAAATCTCTCACCATCAAGGGATTCATATAGTGAGATGTTTCCTTTTGAGATGAGTTCCATTTTCACCTAGACTTTCATGAAAGAAATTAAGTCAGCCATACTTAATGAAATGATTAATTATTCTTTTTTTTGTACTGTGATGAGTAGGAAGAAGCTAAATCAGACATCACAAAAACTTTCCTAACTTCAGCAGAATGCAGTGAACAGGACGTGACAGGCAGCAGTATACCAACTAATAAATGTCAATATGATACGTATAGAAGGAAAATACAAGAATTAAAGGTATATTAGCATATGTGCTTGCATTAGAATTTGAGTACTTCCTTTTTATGAAATAGTAGTCACCTTCCCTTATCACTTCTGTTTGAACTGATAATGGACATGTTGGTAACATAAATTTGATCTTACAAAAGAAAAAAATCTCCAAAACACCTAAAAACACCCAGCTTTCCATTACTACTCTGCTGTGTGTCTCTGTCCTGCCCCTCAATACATGCTGTGGGAGCTCCTGACTGAGTTCTCCCAGTGGCTCCCAGGAAGACATAATTTCTCCTTCTGTGGTTTTCCGCTGATCAAGCATGTAGCAGCATGAACAGGCAGCTTCCTCTCTGCTTCACAGACATGCCTTTCTAAGGGAGAGTAACCTTTTGCAGGTTGTGAACAATGAAAGAAATAACTTCTATCACAAAACATTTGTAAAATTCTTACAAAATTTAAGTTGTATTGTATGATTAGCTGATCTCTGTTAAATACTGCAGTTTGAAGCACACTAGTAATTGGAATGTGCAGTTTGTGTGGCTACTATAATCAGTAAGTACCTGAGATAAGAGAGTTGTGGCTTTATTTGTATTAGTTAACTGTCAATGGAAACAACTGTACTGAGAATTGACAGAAAATTCCTTTGTTCTGAGTGGCTTATATTGCCTGGAATATAAGTACTGTTCTGCTAAGTACACATTTTATACTGAAGAAAGTATCTTGTTAAAACTTGTATTTTTTTTTAATGTTGTGTAACAGATGTTGGTCACTGCTATTTATTTAATCACTCTGTATTTGCATATTTTGATCATATATTAAATGGCAGAGGCCAACAGGATGAGGTTCAATGTGGCAAAGTGCCGGGTCCTGCATTTTGGCCACAACAACCCCAGGCAGCGCTACAGGCTGGGGGCGGGGTGGCTGGAAAGCTGTGCGGAGGAAAAGGACCTGGAGATGTTGATTGATGCTCGCCTGGACATGAGCCGGCAGTGTGCCCAGGTGGCCAAGAAGGCCAACGGCACCCTGGCCTGTATCAGGAATAGTGTGGCCAGCAGGAGCAGGGAGGTGATCGTCCCCCTGTACTCAGCCCTGGTGAGGCCGCACCTCGAGTACTGTGTCCAGTTTTGGGCCCCTCACCACAAGAAAGACATCGAAGCCCTGGAGCGTGTCCTGAGAAGGGCAACGAAACTGGTGAAGGGTCTGGAGCACAGGTCTGATGAGGAGCGGCTGAGGGAACTGGGATTGTTTAGTCTGGAGAAGAGGAGGCTCAGGGGAGACCTTNCATTGGAACAGGTTGCCCAGGGAGGTGGTGGAGTCACCGTCCCTGCGGGTATTTAAGGAAAGGTTAGTTGCAGCACTGAAGAAAATGGTTTAGTGGTTAATAGGTGTGGGGGGGGGTCGGTTGGACTAGATGATCCTTGAGGTCTCTTCCTACCTTAATTATTCGATTCTATTAAGTAAATTCCTTAAAAATGAGAAAAAAATTAAGATTAATCATGAAAAAGTAATACTTACATTTTCTAACACACTAGTGACCTGTATATGTCTAACAAATGTTTATTATTAATACATATTTTTATATATATCTCTTTTTTATCACCTAGAAGGAGCATAGGTTGGCTCAGAAGTATCTTTCTCAATCTAGTGAAGCTTTTCTACAGTGTATGGGTGTTGCATTCAGACATAATATTACTGATGTACTGGCTCCTGCTAGTTTTGAAATGGTTGAATGCTTTCAACAATTTGATCCAGTTTCAGCTAGCCAATTTTTGGCACTGCATCAGGTAATGCAACTAATGTGTTGTGCTTCTTTCCAATGTAAAAAAAGGATGTTTTAAGTTATGTAAGCAAAAATTTGTATTCACATAGCCTGAAAGTTGGTCCTACAGAGCACGAATTTATAGATACATATAAGAACTAGTGAATAGTACAGGTAATCAAATGTATTATATGTTTGGTGAGTTCAAAATGTATGATCAGTGGTTTTTTGACAGTTCTCGTATCTGTTGTGTTTGACTTGACATTTTCATTGATGATTGCATACATGAAAACATTAGAATAAATAGAATAGAATAAATTGCTATAATGTGATTAGCTAAGATAAGATATTACCACAAAATACAGTTTCATCCTTCCCTAAAAAATAATTTTAAAAATATTTCTTTGGAATTTTGCATTGATTATTTTGAAGTAGATAGAAAAGGTTTGCATTCAGTTTGTCAAATCAACACCTACACAGCCTGGTCCCACATATGGCTTGAAGGTGTATGAATCATTCATGTGAGTATGTGCCTTATCACAGAGAAGTTTGTATTAAAAAAAACATAAATCAAAAATTAAATGTCACTCCATGTCAATATTAAGTCTTCCTTTGGAATTTTTATTAGGTCAACTCAAATTGCAATTATTTTAATGTGACAGCTGCATTAAAAGAAAAAAAAGATGTTTTATCTCTTAGCAAGCATTGGTTCAAAAGACAGGATTGGTATGTTTGCTGAAAGAAAAGGGTATAAAGTCTTACTCTTTATATTGCTTTTCATAGGAAGTCTGTTAAAATGCATGATGTGATGGCTATACAGTAAAAGGCACAGAAACATAGAAAAGACTCAGCTTACTTGAAATCTAATTCAGAACACAGGCATTTACCTTTCCATGCAGACCACAGATGACTAAATGCAGGAACGTAGCTATTCTAGCTATTTGTGTTTAAGAAATCTTCCTAAGTTATTGCCACACTGTTTGCGTTAGATTGTAAACACAAATGGCAGACAGGCTTTTGCTAATTCATCTCACCATTCAAGCAAGAGACTTTTTCTTTGTGTATGACAGAGAGTATGTATATATTGATATCATTTTTTAGAGAGAAAATAATTAGATATAAAAATTTTACAGAGCTGTTCAGCATCTATGATGATGAAGAGTATCCTTCTAACAGCTACATCCAACACCAGCAGCTCTCAGCTGGCATCATTACTGCATCTTCAGAATCATTTAAAACAAAACAGAAACACAAGTGATCTTCTAAAAAGTGTGGAACAGCAACTGACTGCTACTTCAATGGTAACTTTTTGAGATGTGCTACTTATTGGGGGTTTGTGTGAAGGTTATATAAACACAGAGACACATATATACACGTATACATACATATATGCACACACAGAGACAGATTTATATATTGTTTCAGTTATTCCTGGAATGAAATACCTGTTTGCTTTAAACACTCTTAACTTTTTTTGTTTTCTTGATTTGAGTTATGGGTTGACTTGGTCAGGAGTCAAAATACATTTTTATTAGTATGGTATGTACTGTCCTGTGGTTTTGTTTATGCTAGGTTATCTGTGTGCCATGAGCTATGTAATTTAAGTCAGAAGTGAGATTTTAAGGATGCAATTCCAGTTTATCTTACAGTAACAATTTGGTAGAGCTGAATGTCAGAGTTGTGCTATCCACACACTTAAATCATTAATTCCATGAGAGTCTTGCCTAATCCAGCTGAAGATGCCATTGTAAAGGACCATTGCAACAAACTCCTGTCACTGTCTGGACAGCGTCCAATCATTCTGTCTGAGATACTCAGGTCCCCGTGCAAGTGCTCTATGAAACAAGCCTGATTTTTTTTTTTTAATTTTTTTCTTTTTTTAAACATTCTATCCATGAGTCTGGGCATCAACTAAGCTGTGGTGTTTCAAACTGGGTATTTAAAGAAACTGACCAGTAAAATGTAATTCATGGTTCTGGAACAAATAATGGATAAACTTTTCTGAGAGATAAATAATCTGTTTTTTGGTCTAAGATGGCTGAGAACAGTGTTATCTTCAAAAGTCTGAGATCCAAAAGTGGATACAAAAGCTAAGATTGGAAGACTGTAGGTTAGAAATAAATTAAATTAAAAACTGCCAGCAAGTTAGTACAGAGGTTTAGCTGTAGCTGGTGGGTTTAAGCATTTACAAAATGTGGCAAGCAGAGATGCAGTACAGGGTAAAAAAAATAACGTTTGTAGGCTGCTGTCTTGGCTTTTCTCTATGTGTGCTGTATTATCCTATTTAGCAGAAGGAATACGATAATAATTTGTTTAGAAGCTGCTGTTTCTGAGTTGCTGTTGTTATCTAACTGGTAACAGATACCCTATCTGAAAATATTCATCAACACCCACAATGTCTGTACCTGTTGCAATAGCTCAGGAAAAAAAAAAGGTGGCAATCAAGACATCCGTTCATGGCTGCATTCCTGAACTGCACGATTCCAGGCGGTGTGAGATGCAAGAAATCAAAGTGGTCACTGAAGTAGTTCTCTCTGAGGGTTTTTAGTGCTTTTTAAAATTCACCTGAGATTTTTAGTTCAGATTAGGAATATACTTTCAAAGTGAATCTCCCAATTGTCCTTGCTTACAGTGCTTTGATTTACATTGCGGTACAATTACTGTATGAGCTGGGTTCCTCTCAGACAAAAACTGAACTGGATTCTTTGATGCGCTCAAACCACATTGTGAGTGAGCATTCAGTGCAGGGGGCCAGTCCAGAGGTACTCTGTAGTAAAAATCAGTGAAAAGTGTACAGTGTATAATTCTGCTCCTATTGATCTGTATCACTTGATAATGTAGGTGCACCTACAGTGTACCCAGTCTGCTTAAACACGTAAACCTTCAGTCTGAAAAACATGTAAGCACACATGCTTAAAGGCAGCAGTCTCAAAAACCATTTATGGTCTTTTCTATATTAGGACCAGTTTTTCACCTGGAATCAGACTTTTTAGTCACTAGGAGGTTTCTGGATGATTTTCGTTACATTTTCTCAAAAAGAGTTATATATTCTTTAGTACAATATTTTTGTGGTGGTTTGCCATGTGCCTGCCAAGCTACTCTATCACTCCCCCTCCTCAACATGATGAGGAGAAAATACAGTGAAAAGCTCATGGGTCAAGATAAGGACAGGGCTGTCAGTCATCCATTACTGTCGTGGGCAAACCAGACTTGACACAGGGAAATCAAATTATTGCCCATTAATAACAGAGTAGGATAGTGAAAAATAAAAAAAAAACTAAAAAAAAAATCTTGCCCCCCAGCCTCTTCTTGACAGGCTCAGCCTCACTCATGTTTCTTCCACCTCCTACCCCTGCCACCCAAGCAGCACAGGGGAAGTAGGGAATTGGGGTTGTGTGGGATGCCTCCCATGTGAGACAGTCCTTCACAAACTTCTCCAACATTGGTCCTTCCCATGGACTACAGTTCTGCATGAACTGTTCCAGCATAGGTCCTTTCCATGGGGTGCAGTCCTGAAGGAACGAACCGTTCCAGTGTGGGTCTCTCATGGGTCCTGCCAGGAGCCTGCTCCAACATGGGCTCTCCACAGGGTCACATCTTCCTTCAGGGCACATCCACCTGCTGTGGCATGTGGTCCTCCATGGGCTGCACGGTGCACATCTGCTCCACCATGGATCTCTATATGCTGCAGGGGGACAGTTTGCATCACCATGGTCTTCACAGTGGGCTGCAGGGAAATCTTTGCTCCGGCACCTGGAGCACCTCCTCCCCCTCCTTTACTGACCTGGGTGTCTATAGCACTGTTTCTCTCACATTTTTTCACTCCTTTTTTTCTGGTTGCTCTGCAGTGCTTTTATCCTTCTTTAAATATGTTACCACAGAGGTGCCACCAGGGTTGATGATGGGCTCAGCTTTGGCCAGTAGTGTGTCTGTCTTGAAGCCAGCTGAAACTATCCAATGTGGGGGCACTTCCTGGTGTCTGTCACGGAAGCCACTCCTGCAGCTCCCCCTGCTACCAAAGTCTTGCCACGTAAACCGAATACAATTTGATATATGTGTCCTTTTAGTGAGGTGTCTATTCGTAACAAAATTGTGAAGGACTTCTGCAAACATAAATGTCACAATGAATTGTTCTGCTCCCCTTCTTTGCTAATATTCTGGTAGGATTTGATAGCTGTTTAACTTCCGAGCTAGTGTAGTGGCCAAAAAAGTCTGTGGTTGTGAAAAGTAGAATAAGTTACAGTGTTTGTAATTGTTTAAAAAAATATTTCTAAGTTGTTCTGCACTGCATTAAAATCATACATTCACAGAATGGTTGAGGTTAGAAAAGTCGTTTGAAGTTCATCTTGTCCAATCCCCCTGCTCAAGTAATGCCATCTAGAGCCAGTTGCCCAGGACCATGTCCAGATGGCTTCTGAATATCTCCATGGATGGATACTCCACAACTTCCATGGGCAATCTGTGCCAGTGCCTGGCCACCCTCACAGTCAAGAAAGCATTTCCTGTTGTTTGGACGGAGCCTCCTGTCCTGGCACATCTGCTGAGTGTTTGGTTTGGCTATTAATGATTCTATTCTATTCTATTCTATTCTATTCTATTCTATTCTATTCTATTCTATTCTTTTTTAATGTTAGCACCTTCTTTCCTAGAATTATTATCAATTTTCTGATGAAAGAACTAAGATTGAGGTTTGTAACATCCATGAAAATAATGCTACTTTTGAATTATTGTACAGGCATGGAGAAATCTTGGTATTCCTGTTGAACATTTTAATATAATGCATGAATTGCCATCTAATTTCTGCATAATTATTCTCCAGCATTCGGAAGACAGGTATAAAATTTCATCATTAATCACTGCTTTGGTTATTGCCTTTTACTTCTCATTTTGCTGGACTTGAATTTTAGGGTAGTGAACAAATTATTATATGAATAAAACTGCCAGAAGCTGAAAGCTGTATCTTTTTCTGTCCTTTTGATTTCCCTAATAACCTCTTAAATCTCCAAAGTCACTTGAAAGTTTTCAGGCCATTCTCCTAAATACTGTTAATAATTTTCAATTCTTATTGCTTATGCTCTTGAAAATGTTAGGAGGGGTCATCTTTTCACTTTATAAAGCCACAAATGGTCTCATTACTGCAGCCTAATTAGTGACAACTCATAAATTGAGCTATAGCAAGTGACTACGAGTACTTTCACCAACTGTGAAAAGTCTTAAACAAGTGTCATGGAACAAACAAAAATCTGCCTTGCTGGATATATAGCAATGAAAGAACTTTCCTTACAGCTCTCAGTTTCTTCCAGTTAGATTTGTGCAAGGTTTTGCACTCCAAGGTGGGCGTAAATATTTCACCTTGAGAGTATTGTGAGCACGTTACATTAGAGGGTAATAATTACTCATCCAATAAATTTGCTTCATATAAACAAGGCTGAATAGGTAAATAATCTACTCAGCAGTTTTCTGCTTTCCATAGATCAAATTTGTACAGTTCATTGATTGAGATGCCAAAAGTTGGTACTGCACAGCAGAAGGAAAAACCCACTCAGCTGATGGGTAAGTGTCTCATATTTAAGAGATAAAAATCATTGCACCAATGTTAGGAGAAGGCCTGTATCTTTGACTATTGTAGTCAGTAAAATTTTAAAATCATTTTTTAAATTTTTATAACTCTTGCTAATACCAGAAGAAAGTAAATACCTAAATACATCTGTTTCATTATCAATATAATGTTCCTTGTCAGAATGTACAGAGGTTTTGTTTATATTTGAAGGCTGAAGTTGTTATTGTAGAGATTTTTTTAATTGTACATTTTTATATATATTTTGTACTAAATATATATATATAAACAGTTACTTCATTTTTAAAGAATACCACAGCTTTAGAAACTGATACAATCATTTCTTCAAGTACAAATTCTTCAAGTACAAATACTTCAAGTACATTTCTTCAAGTACAAATATGATGTCTAAGAAAGAGTTTTAAGATGTTGTTATCCTTCTTTTAATAGTGCAAGCTAAAGTTTCTCGGGTTTCTGTGAATCCTGATACATTTTGTATTTTGTTGGAAAAAGTGCATCTTTACAAGCAGCAAAAGATGAAGAGTCATCTTAAACAGACTGTCATTCAAAACTTGCAAGACTCCAAAACAGATGTGGTAATATATCTAACTACCTTATATTTAAAATAGGGTGAAAAACATCTACTAAACAACTATCATAAACACTCTGTATGCAGAATTTTCAGTTTATTCCAAGTGTAGCATCCCTAGTCTTCACAGCTGCTGGATGCTGTGTAGTCTGCTTCAAAATTTTATCTTACTGTGTTATTCTGTTATGTTTTCAATGTCATTAGCAGCTTTCAAATGTTGACTAGTTTATCAGAACTGAAAATTGATAAAATTGAGATCAATTTACTTAAAAATGTGCTGTACCTCTAAAATTTGCATTTGAAAATGTATGTTGCCTTTCATATCATCCTGCATGGATGAGCAAGGAGCTTGTGGAAAAACTTGAAGGGAAGAAGTAAGTTTACAGAACGTGGAAAAGGACTGGCAACTAGGAAGGAATATAGGAATGTTGTTAGAGTGTGCAGGGATGCAATGAGGAAGGCTAAGGTCTGCTTGGAATTAACCTGGCAAGGGATGTCAGGGACAACAAGAAGGGCTTCTTTAAGTACATCAGCAGCAAAAGGAAGACTAGGGAAGATGTGGGCCTGATGCTGAATGATGTGGGTTCCCTGGTGACAGGATACAGAGAAGGTGGTGTTACTGAATGCCTTCTTTGCTTCAGTCTATACTGCTAAGGCGAGCCCTTAGGAATCCCAGACCTTGGAGGTAGGAGAGAAAGTCTGGAAAAAAGAAGACCTTGCCTTGGTCAAGGAGGATCAGGTTAGAGATCTTTTAGGCAAACTTGACAACTGCAGGTCCGTGGGCCTGGATGAGATGCACCCACAAGTGCTCAGGAAGCTGGTAGATATTATTGCTATGCCACTCTCAATCACCTTTGAAATGTCGTGAAGAACAGGAGAGGTGCCTGAGGACTAGAGGAAAGCTAATGCCATGTCTTCAAAAAGGGTAAGAAGGACAACCCAGGAAACTACAGGCCAATCAGCCTCACCTCCATCCCTGAAAAGGTGATGGAACAGCTTATTCTGGATGTCCTTTATAAGCATGTGGAAGAAAAGAAGGTTATCAGGAGTGGTCAACATGGACTCACCAAGGGGATGTCATGCCTGACCAATCTCATAGCCTTCCATGATGGCATGACTGGCTGGGTGGATGGAGAGCACTGGATGTTGTCCACCTTGACTTCACCAAGGCTTTTGACACTGTCTCCCATAACAACCTCATAGGTAAGCTTAGGAAGTGTGAGTTGGATGAGTGGACAGTGAGGTGGGTTGAGAACTGACTGAATGTCAGAGCTCAGAGGATTCTGATAGAATAGAATAGAATAGAATAGAATCATTAAGGTTGGAAGTGACCTCAAGGATCATCTAGTCCAACCATCCCCCCACCACCTATTACCCACTAAACCACGTCCCTAAGTACCATATCTAACCTTTCCTTAAACACCCTCAGGGATGGTGACTCCACCACCTCCCTGGGCAACCCGTTCCAATGCCCGACCACCCTTTCAGAGAAGAACCTTCTCTTCATCTCCAACCTGAACCTTCCCTGGCGCAACTTGCAGCGCAGAGTCTAGTTGGAGGCTTGTAGCGAGTGGTGTGCCCCAGGGGTCAGTACTGTGTCCAGTCTTGTTCAACATATTCATCAATGACCTGAACAAGGGGGCAGAGTGTACCCTCAGCAAGTTTGCTGACAATACAAAACGAGAAGGAGTGACCGATACACCAGAAGGCTGCGCTGCCATTCAGCAAGACATGGACAGACTGGAGAGATGGGTGGAGAGGAACCTAATGATTAAGTTCAGCAAAGGCAGCTTGTAGGGTCCTGCACCTAGGGAGGAATAACCCCAAGCACCAGTACAGGTTAGGGGTCGACCTGCTGGAAAGCAGCGCTGCGGAGAAGGACCTGTGAGTCCTGGTGGACAACAAGCTTTCCATGAGCCAGCAGTGTGCTCTCGTGGCCAAGAAGGCCAATGGCGTCCTGGGGTGCATCAAGAGCATGCCCAGCAGGTCGAGGGAGGTTTTCCTCCCCCTGTACTCTGCCCTGATGAGGCCACATCTGGTGTAGTGTGTCAGTTCTGGGCTCCTCAGTTCAAGACAGACAGGGAACTACTGGAGAGAGTCCAGCGGAGGGCTACCAAGACGATTAGGGGGCTGTAGCATCTCTTGTATGAGGAAAGGCTGAGAGAGCTGGGTCTGTTTAGCCTGGAGAAGACAAGACAAGACTGAGAGGGGATCTGATCAGTGTTTATAAACATCTAAAGGGCAAGAGTCAAGAGGATGGGGGCAGCCTTTTCAGTGGTGCCCAGTGACAGGACAAGGGGCAACAGACACAAACTGAAACACAGGAAGTTCCATCTCCATATGAGGAAACATGCTTACTGTGAGGGTGACAGAGCACTGGGACAGGCTGCCCAGAGAGGGTGTGGAGTCTCCTTCTCTGGAGATACTCAAAACCTGCCTGGATATGACCCTGTGCAACCTGCTCGAGGTGATCCTGTTTTAGCAAGGGGAGTGGACTAGGTGATGTCCACAGGTCCCTTCCAACCCATGCCGTTCTGTGAAAGTCCCAGCTGTCCCAAGAAAAAAATAAAAAGGGGATCATAGATCTCAACCCTTTAATCAAAATAAAACTACCTTAGCCAGAGATTTACTACTGATGTCCAAGACAGAAAAGTTTCTTTCTAGGGCAGACAATATCTTTTGCACTGTAGCTGTTTATTTGGACTCAGTTGATCCAAGTCTGTTAGTCACAAAATTTTGCTTCAAGGAGATACCTCATCGGAATTCCAAGTTTGTAGCTAGGAACACTTTTAAATTCTAGGTGATAAAAGTTTTCTGTTATTGCAAGAAGGCTCAGTTCTGTAAGGACGTTGTTTTTCACAATCAGTGAACACAAGTTGTGTAGCATAAAGGTACACTGGAAAAGCCTGCTACTTTCACATAAGCTTTTAAGCTGCAAGGTGACAGGAAGTTTTCTACACATGAAATGTGCCTGTCTGCATCCTAGCATTCTAATTTACTTTAATTTTTCCTCCATGAGATAAGATTTAGGTTTTTCAATATCAATGAAAATTCACTGTTAAATATAGTATATTAACAAAAGTTGGTATAGACCTATTGCCATCATTAATAATACAAAGGTAAAAAATACAGATTGAATTGAGTTTTCTGTACAAGTTTTCATTGCTGTAATCCCACAACTTTGACACATTTGTTTCTTGAGTTATAATTCTGCTTTATTCATCACATTAGCTTCTTTCAGTTAAAATACTGATAATTACAGATGCTTGATGGGTTGATCACTTTTTCTCTTGTTGTCCATGGCCAGCTTTTGTTGTAATGGCAATTTATGTAAAGATTGCTGTAGCTGCAGAAGTAAATACAAAGCTGATAGATAGTATCAGGTAGAACAGATTGAAAAAAAACCAAAACAGTGGCTTAGGTTTTTAAAATGCATGTGCATTGCAACTTTCAATAGCTATACATGCAGCCTGCATAGAGCCACACAAACAGAGTTTTGGGTGAGAAGTCCATTCATTAATACCAATGCTCTTCACCATTTAGCTGAGCTCATTTTGCCAGTTAGTGTTTTTGTATCCATCTCTACTGGCTTTTAGAAGCTTCAGTTTTTAGTGTCATCGTCTCATACATGATTCTGTTCTTTCCTTATCTATTTTCTTCATCCTGTTTTTTGCTAAAGTGCCTCCACTGATGTCTCCATAAACTTCCATTTGCTGCTTCTACAATCATCTTGCAGTTTCTGTTTACTTCTCAAAGTTGTCATTTCATAATTTCTTCCTGTCACTTGGAGCACCACATTATCTTTTCTTTCTGCTGGACTTCCCTGCCATTCCCCATCGAAATTGCGGCAGTATATTCATCGTTTAAATAATAAATATTGACATCCTGTACTGTTTCCTATGTTAGAATATTTTGCAAAATGCTGATAGGAATGATGTTTTGAAGTAAAGTAGTTTTGAAACTGACTTTCTATATTTACGTTTTCCATTTTATGATGTTTCAAATTATTTGATTTAGCCTCTGATTTAACACATTACACCCTCCATCCCTGTTAAGTATTCTGTTTTTTGTTACAATGTGTGTGATAGACTCCAAAAGAGATAATCGATGATGATGGACATGATTTGACATCAGATTTCTCTGAAATACTAGAAATTATGGAAGAATACCTGAAACCAGTGCTGTCACAATTTGATTTTTTTGGTATCAGGTAAGACATTTAGACTTGTTTTATTATAATTTGTGAAAACAGAATGGTGACTCAAGTCCCACAAATACAGGAATGTTTTTGCAAGAATGAACCCTGTTGAATGAACTTTCTGCATCTTGAAAGACACTATATGCAGGATGTGCAAGACCGAGTGGATAGAGCCATGTGATAGAATAGTGGCCATCTCTATACAAGCACTGTTCTCCAGCTTAAGTTCGTGAGAGTTCGGGATGAAACATATTTTAACTAGTGAAGGATGGGATTTCCAAAGACAGGACCTCCAGAGGGAGTACATCCTTTGTGTAAAATTTCACTGATATTGAAAGAGTTTCGTCTTTGTGTTCCCTGTGAAAACTTTTACTTACATCAGTATTGGTGCTGGTAATACTTTCGCTGTAATTCCTTTTCCCAGAGAACGAAGAACATCAGTTTCAGCAGCTGAATCAGGAAAAATAACAGTGAAAGATAAGGACACCAAACACACTAGAATGCAGGGTATGTGCTCTCTTGAGTACAATATGTATGTGTGTGTGTGTGTATGGACAGATATTAAAATCCTGTTATTTTAGTTTCATTTTTTTATAAGCCAGGGAGAAGGAAAATAAAAAGGCTTTAGCAATGGTTTGCCTGTTTATTTTCTATAACAAGTCAGATATTTTAGTATACTTCCAAAGAGATTATTTATATGCTGAATGGAGCTATCATTCTACATGTATTTACAGTCTTCCAAACTATACAGGCTTTAGACAGCTAAATAAAATGGATTTATTACAAGCCAGTCTTTTTAGGAGAAAGGCCAAAAGAAAGAACTTTCTTAAGTCTTGATCTCTTTTTGTTTTGTCTTTTCCTGCTTTTTACTTTACGGATTCTCACAGGTTGTTTGCTTTACTGCAAGCCTAATACTGGAATATGCCCCTAAACACATTCCAGAAGTGTCAATTGAGTCCATGGCTTGCTTTGAGGATGAGTTTTTTTTCCTTTATGGTGGGGTGCAGTGAAGTTTCTCTGTTAAAAATTACCAAAACCTGACAATGCATTTGCATTGCTTTTACCTCAAGAGTTTCTTTCTGCAGTCTGGTAGCTGGCAGCTTCTGTCATTCTGCAAGGACTGAATAACTTGTCTTCCATGTGCTTGTTGTTTCTCTGTCGAACAGGAAAATGTTGTCATAATGATATCCAGTACTTTTTTCTAATTACCAGAAACCAAAATTTTCCTACGGAAAGACTCGGTTGGTATTGGATAAGATCTCCTTTACAGCTCTCTTTATAATGTTTAGTCAAACACTGCTAAGGCAATTCTGCGTTTCCAAACATCATTTTCTTGAACACATTGCATACACCTGGACATCCATCTGAGATGGTTGGTTATTAATATGGGGATATTTTTCCCTCTGAAGAATCAGTGCTCACAAATGCATATGCATAGAAGTTTCACAGCATCTTAGGAGTAACAGTATAAAAAAATAATAGTTTGCATAATGCACTTAATCCACAGTAAGATGAACTTCAAGTGTCATATAATAGAGGAAATCTAAGTTTTTACATCTAACTTCAATTATTTATGTACATACTGAGAACTACTAACTCTCAGTCATGTTCTGTCACGTTTCTTCAGGTACACCTGTGGATTTAGGATTGTGTGTAGTATTACTAGCAGATACACTACTTATGGAATTGCCTTTGGAAGCTCTGGGTATCTTTAAAGAGGAAGGAATAAGTTCTGTATCCAGAGATTTTTCTCTCCAGATTCTCTACAATCGAGTACATCTGGCTGAATCAGGTACTATTAGGTAAACATTATTTGCATTAGCATAATAATGCAGCAACTACGATACTTAAAATTTAACTAATATGAATGGTATATTTTACTGGAAGACTGCCAGATACAATAGGTTTCAAGTATTTTAGATGAAGCAGATAGTACAATAGATTTAGTTCAGCAATGTACAGGCTGATTATAGTGGCAGTGCTAGCTGATTTAAAATAACTTCTACATATTAAAGAATTACATAAAGCTCAGTGGAATCTAAAATGGCCTGCAAAGTTTCAGTTATACAAGTATGATCTTAAGCTCCTTAAAGCTGTTGTCAGTTGCACTGAAAAAAATCCCCTGAAATAAGAATTTAGACCTCTGTTAATTTTCTTTAACATTAGTATAACACTTTACTGCAATTATCAAATGTAAAAAGCTTTTAATCATTGAGCTCATTTCTCTGTGTATAGATAAGATTACATTAAGGGCTGAAGTCAATTCATTGATTGTTGTGCTATGCATGAGCAAAATTATATCCCACAGGCTTTATGGACTTTTTTCTCTACTGCAGATGCTTGTGCCCCATGTGAACTCTTCAGTGAAATGAGTTTAAGTGAGGTAGATTAACCTCAAGTTTGGTAGACTTGTCCTTACGGCATCTTAAAAGTAATTACTTATTTATTCTAAAAGTGAGTAATAAATGCAGGCACTAAGCAGTTTTTTGTATAAATCAAAGATACCTTCTATTACTGAATTAAAAAATTCGAAGTCACATTTTGCTCATACGTAGATAAAAACAGATTTTAACTCAAATTAAATTATTAGAACTAGTGGGCCTAAGCTAAAAGATGAGCTAAGTTTATAAAAATCTCAGTCTGTACCAGGAAAGTATTCTCCTCCAGAGAGGTTCTTGTATTGTGTTCCTACTGTAGTATTTAGCACCTTCAGTATAACCTGTCCTCTGTTTTTCCATTTCACCTCTCCTTTCTAAAGGGAATAATGCATATCTCAAACTTCCACCAAGTTGCAGTGTACTCCAGTGATAACTGGCTGAAACATGTACTTTGAGTGATAGTCATATATACAGTGAGAAATATAAGTAATTTTTCTGTGCTTTTAAAAAAATCTCTTAAATAAAAAATCAGATTAAAATGTGAAACTTTCTTTTTCCTTTCGATCTCTGCATGCCTCACAGAAGCTTCAGTTACTCCAGTAACATCAACAATTAGTAGATGTGGCAGTAGGCTTAGAAAGCGCTGCAGTAATCACTGTTCAACTCTATCCTAAATCTGCAATGTAATAAAGTATTTGCATGTCTAAGGCACCACATCTTTTGCTTGTTTTCCACTTTTAAGCCATTATTTTTAGGCAAGCGGGTTTGGGGAATGTCCTTGCCATGCTGAGATGTGAAATTAATTTTTATTTTTCTAGTTTAATCTGTTGTTGTAACATCATAACAAATGTAAGTAGTCCTGCAAGAAAGTTGTGTCTTCTAGAACTACCTGTATCTCGAATAAACAATAATCTGTTCTTTTCAATTCCACAGAGACTGAAGTCAAAACAGATGTTGAAATATCCAAAGAAATAAAACCAAAAGCTCATCAGAAAAAGAATGTCAAAATGGTGAACTTTCCACATTTTTAAAATATACTTGATAGGAATTTTTTGTCTAAAAATGTTAAAGAACTACAAGTGGCTTGCATAGAAGCTCATTACATATGCTAGAATTCTGAAGTGGAATAAATATCACTTAAGTCCATGAGAATTTTGCTTCTTTTTGATTTTGCAATAATCGCATCGGAGGTGTCTCTTTGAAAAATCATACTCTCTGTGTAAACGTGACATATTTATCAACCCACCAAGAGAACTGCTTAAAGTTACTAAAATAGTTCCCCCAACAATATAGTATATTTTACATAGTGTCTGGACATATTTTTACAAATATGTATGTATGTATATATATCTATATCTGTGTGTGCACATTTGTATATATATATATGTAATGTATGTATTGTAGATGATGCAGAATAGCTTATGCTTTTAATTTCCACTGAGTATCATGCTGCTTTTAATCCTACCTTCAAAACTTCCGGACAGCTTTTTGTTAGTTGTTTGACACAAAGAATGCAGTGCTGTTAATATTTGATTGACACTCCTGCATATAATAGAATATGTATTCTTTTTAATTGTAGGCACGAATTAATCATGTTTTACTCTCTAATTGTGTGCCTGTTGATACTCATAATTTTAAATGTATCCTTTCACAAAGTATTAGCTAAATGTATCGGTTAAACTTTCTTTTTTTGTTGTTTACATTCTGTTCTTTACACTTAACTGTTCATCAGATATTGTGGACCCGTACAATGAAGGAAGGGAGGCAGGTACTATATATTAAATAATATTTTCTCCACAAACTACCCATGGAATTTAGAAAATTTTGTAACAGAAAATGAAGTTGTGACATCAAGATGTTGACAAAAAGGCTTAGCTTTTCATTGGAACAGTACTGCTGATCTCCTGTCAGATGGTGCATCAGTGAAACAATATGACCTGTTTCAAGTTCGGGAAAGAAATTAGAACTGTATGAGCACTGCTGGTGTTTCCAACTCTGTACTTTTCTCAGGATATCTAGAATTTTTTCTTTGTGCTTTAAAGTGTTTAACCTGTCTGCCAAATAATCCTTGTCAGTTATAAAATATACCTTTCAAATGGCAATTACAAACAATTTTAGTTGGAAAATACCACAATTGCTACGGTTTTAAAAGCAAACTTAGCTTTTGAGAAACTTAAGACCTAATGATGGCCTAAAACCCCTTAAATATTATATTTTCATTTTAAAATGTTTGGAATTAAGATTGCGCAACATCCTATGTCGCATATTAAGATCATAATGATGAAATTCTATTTTTACAGAAGCTTTAAGTCCTTCCCAAAAAATAAAGGAAATCTTAGAAAAATACCATGACCTATTTACACGACAGTGGGAAGGAGTTATTGGCAACATACGTGTTCCAAGGTTTGTAATATTTCTCTGCTCTCATGTTTAAACCATGTTTCTTTTTAAAAATTGTGCCTATTCCCAGAGGCTTTAGTCGTGAAGCAGGATCGCAATTTGCTGAGGTGGTAAACACACAGCTAACCATTGTCTTTGTTTCAAATGCACATTTAGATTTGTAGGCAGGATGTTTTAGGGATGTGAAGTACAGTGCCACACCAGGTTGGGGTTGGTTGCATCAGAGTTGCTGTATATGTAAATAATCCAATTTTGACCAAAGGTCTACTGGTGCAGTCTTTGATGAATTTTATGTGTGAGCATAATTGTAATTTCTGTCTTTGCTCATAACTGCTTTTAAATCCACATATTAAAACTATACCATCTCCGTGCACATTGAGTCAGCGGTAAGATTGGAGCACAGATTTCAGAAGTAAAGTAGTACAAAGAAGGTACATCTCACAGTTTAACATTTCAAACATCTGGTCATGAAACTAATACCATTTTATGGAGTTTATTCATAAACACACTTTACAGAAGTACTGTACTTTTAAGATCATAGAAATACAGGGATAAAAGGGATTTTGAGAAATCAAGCAGTGACAAGTCCTGTAAGAGAGTCGACACAGTCATCACTGGAGCTTTCTTTAAAACAGCTAATTTATTGAGTCCTTTCAAATCTCTGCTTAGGTAAAATCACTGTGTAGGTACTCAAATGTTTCTTCATAACAATTACAAAGATTGTTACCTGTGACCAGTTTTGCTACCAACTAGGCTGATTATTCACATCTCTTCTCAAAACCAATTTTTTTCATATCTTGATGGGTGCGTATATGAATACTCCCACAGAATTACTGGTTATTTCAGTGCTGTACAATGCATACATTGATGATTTTTTTTTAGGGGAGTCTGATATTTATCTAAAAATACACTGTGCTTCTTGACATGCCACTAAAATAGGTATGCCTCTGTATTAAAATAATTATTAATAGCCTATAGAAGTTATTACATTTTCTGTACAATTCTGCAGCCTTGTTTGCCTCCTTGCTTTGCACGCTGTGTTTTCTTAAAAGTATTTCTGGACTAACTAACACTGAAGTAATTTGCTGTGGATAATTTCCAAAAAACATTCTTGTAAAATAGTAACACAAAAGTAACTTCCTTTCTTCTTCCTTCCTTTCAGCCAAGCTGAATGGGAGCGGCTGCTGACAAACTGCAGTGCATTTCTGTTCTATGGGATGGAGAAATTCACGTCTCATATTTTGCTCAACAGACTGGTTGCTATGAACATCCCAAGTGAGATAAGCAGACTGAAAAATATTTTCTTTAATTGCACCACTTTTTGTTCCCAGTTGTGTTTATTTCTTACTGTATCATTATCACAGTATTGATGTTAACAATTAAGGATGACTTTAAAGATCCAGGGTTTTAACTGGTAAAACTTTGCATTATGTAGAGTTTACTCTGTTGCACAGCTTTTTTGTTATTCCTCACAAATAAGGTTAGTCCTTCTCCCCTTCCAAATGTTGGAATTTCTTAAGTTCCAAAAATTGATTCTTCATCTGATGGTTTTTCCAGTACCTCTTCTCCCTTTCTGTGGAATTTAGTATGTGGTATGAAAGTATTTTTTATTGTTAAGAACAACCTCAGCAGTACCGGGTGTCCAAAATTCCTCAGTCTCCACTTGGGCAAAACAGAATTGTCTACCAAGACTGGGTTAATGCTGAATGGTTACTCTGATATTATGGAGTACTTGTAGACTCTGAGAAGGGTTGGTTTTTTTCTCTGCTTCTTCGCAACTAATTAGTCTTTCTACAGGAGTGTTGATTTAGGTTAGATATAAGGGAAAAAAAATTCACTGTGAGTGTGGCACAGGGTGCCCCGAGAAGCTGTGGCTGCCCCTGGCTCCCTGGCAGTGCCCAAGGCCAGGTTGGATGGGGCTTTGGGCACCCTGGGCTGGTGGGGGGTGTCCCTGCCCACGGCAGAGGGTGGCACTGGGTGGGCTTTGAGTTGCCTTCCCATCCAAACCATTCTGTGAGTCTATGATTTCTGGTATTGTAGCATAAATCTTAGATTCAGGACTGGTTTTTCAGATTCAAAAATCTTCCTTTCTCCTCCTGTTCCCCTTGGACATCTGGAAAAAGCTCAAGGGGAGTTGTGCTGAGTTTGCCAGGATAGCTGAATTGCTAACTTCCATCTATATTGTGTTGAGATGTCAAATTGAGAAGGGCAGTACACATAGATTATGAACGCCTGCAAGTAACAGGAAGCTTCTTCAGGAAGTGTTGGTTTTCAAAGTGATTTGAACATGTATATGTAAATATTACTGGAATTCAAGAAAATATGTCTTTCTGTATACATTGGTCACTCTTGAAAATGAGGTTTCAGATGTCTTTACAGGTCTGGCAACTTTGGAAAGTTTCTGAGCACCTAGTTAAGCCTTACCCTGTGTTCTGCTCTTAAAATGTGCAAGGATTAATTATCCAGTGCATCTTATTTCCTTTAATGGATTCCTTTAGTAAAATTTCAAATGTATTGATTTTAGTCCAATTTGGGAATTGTTCTATTTTCTGACCACCTATACAACTTTTACGTGTTAGCTGGTAAAATTACTGTTGTCTTGAAGATTGAGTTTGAATCTATTGTAGAGCCACCTGCAATGTTAAAAGTACTTTTATTAATGACTGTGAACGGTGTCTGAGGTTTCTGAGGGCTCTAACCTGGACCAAATATTATTAAATATTGTTGTTGGTCATTTGTGTGATGAAATAGAATATATGAATGCTGAATCTGGGTATGAGACCAGGCTGAGAAATAGAATGAAGTGGTTCAGCAACTCGTAAAATGCAGGATTAGAATGCAAATTAACCTTGCTTTATGGGGATAATTAGCAGGGGGTAATTGAGGAAAGACTAGAGGGAGGTGTTATGCTTAAGCAGAAATAATCAGTTAAAGGTTAATAAGTTAGGGAATGACTGCTTAAGGAGCAGAATTACAGGACAGAGTCAAGAGGTGGATCACAAATTAAACAATGTCATCTTGCTAGGGGGAAAAAAACCTAAACTCTGTATAGAGGTAACTATACAGGGTTGTCATTTGCAAGATATACGTAATAATTCCCTACTCTACTTAGTCTTGCAGAGGTCTCAATTGGAGAAGAATATTCACCGAATAGAGTAAGTTATTGGTGGAGAACATTAGGAGTGGTCAGAAGGCTATACCACAGATTTGTGTGCATAGTTTTATTAATAAATATATACATTCATATGTATATAGGCACTTGAAACATACTTTAGGAGGAAAGATTGGCGTATTGAGGGGAGACATGGTAATAGTTCTCAAGTATGTCAAAGGCTTTTCAAACAGAAATGTAATTTACTTCTCATCTGTTTGGGTTAGGAGGATAATTAATAGATTTAAGCTGCAGCAAAACAAACAGGAGGGAGATCTTTTTAATTCTAAGAGTATTCTAAACTATTTCACTGGGGTCCTTTAAGGAAAATAGGGAATGTTTGAGATGTAACATATTTGTAACTTGTGGAGAGGAGCAGCAGTAGGTAACATTTCCATACCTGCATCTTACAAGAGTTTATAACTACAGAATTGAGTCATGTAGGTCATTAGCCTGTTATAAGATGGTATGTGGACTTCATTGTTAGTTATACTAAGGTGACACAGGAAAAAAACCTGCAAGACAGTCAGTCTGCTTGAGGGTAGGAAGGCTCTTCAGAGAGATCTGGACACGTTAGATCGATGGGCCGAGGCCAACTGTATGAGGTTTAACAAGGCCAAGTGCTGGGTCCTGCACTTTGGTTGCGACAACCCCAGGCAGCGCTACAGGCTTGGGGCGGAGTGGCTGGAAAGCTGCCTGACGGAGAAGGACCTGGGGGTACTGGTTGACAGCCGGCTGAACACGAGCCAGCAGTGTGCCCAGGTGGCCAAGAAAGCCAACGGCATCCTGGCCTGCATCAGGAATGGCATGGCCAGCAGGAGTAGGGAAGTGATTGTCCCCCTGTACTCGACTCTGGTGAGGCCTCACCTCAAGTACTGTGTCCAGTTTTGGGCCCCTCAATACAAGAAAGACATCGAGGCCCTGGAGCGTGTCCAGAGAAGGGCAACAAAACTGGTAAAGGGACTGGAAAACAAATGTTACGAGGAGTGACTAAGGGAACTGAGATTGTTTAGTCTGGAGAAGAGGAGGCTGAGGGCAGACCTGATCGCTCTCTCCAACTCCCTGAAAGGAGGTTGTAGTGAGGAGGGTATCGGTCTTTTCTCCCAAGTAACAAGCAACAGGAGAGAGGGAATGGCCTCAAGTTGCATCAGGGGAGGTTTAGGTTGGATATTAGGAAAAACTTCTTCATGGAAAGAGTAGTGAGGTGCTGGAACAGACTGCCCAGAGAGGTGGTTCAGTCGCCGTCCCTGGAGACATTAAAAAAATGTGTAGACGTGGCACTCCAGGACATGGTCTAGTAGGCATGGTGGTGTTAGGTTGACAGTTGGACTTGATGATCTCGGAGGTCCTTTCCAACCTTGGTGATTCTATGATTCTATGAAAACACCGTGGAAAGGTGTAGCAAAGTTACATCAAGTAATCTTAGGAATTCTTTATTGGTTTTCTTTTACTTAATATTTGACAATTTTTGCTGAAATTTATGAATTTTGTATTAGTTGTTTAGACTGTTCAAGAAAGTTATTAACTTAAGAAGGTCCTGGCTTACTTATATTTCTTATGTTGGACATTGTTATTAGTGCAAATACTATATAGTATGTTACGCTATAACATACTTTTTTTTCAGAATGCCATTTAATGATACTTCTAGATCTGGTGCGATCAAAGCAAAGTTATCAAAGAATTACAAACTCTGATATCCACAAAAGGTAGGATAAGGTTTATTTTTGTAAAGTTCATAATAAGGCAGATTATTTTTATTTCAAAGCAAAGTTAAAATTTTGAGTTATACATATTCTCATTTACCTCTGCAAGTAGAAGGGCTCATATCTACACCTAAGGGAGGAGTTAGCCTCTTCATCTTGTAGCGTCATTCTTTACACTAGACTAAGTAGGCTGAAAGCTGTGTTACAAGGCAATGATCAAGAAAATATGACAGAGATGTTGCTGCATTACACATATCTCCCCATTGTGAGTTCAAATAACCTGTTCAGAATCTTTAATATTATCAGAGTTTTTTTAAGCCTTAAAAGTATCTCAGTATTTTCCTTGCTTTTAAGTTGACAGGTGGCAGGGCTTATATACTTTTATTGTATGTATAAGTTAAAATTAATTGTGTGTAAGATAGGTTATATGCACATGTACCTATATAAGTATGCAGGCATCTGACTGTTTAAGTAACCTCCTTGTTATTTTTAATATTCTTTTTCACCTCCCCCAAACAGCCATTTCCTAAACCAAAACAAAATACGATTCCTTAAACTAGTTTTTCCAACTCTGAACTTTTGATGTCTTACTTTAATGGATTAGTGAATTTATCAACAGGACTTACATGTTTAAGCCTAAAAGCTTCCAGAAAGTTTTTTAACATTCAGTTAAAACTAAGTCACATAACTCCATAGACAATCAGACAGCACCTCCCAAAAAGATTACAGAAAACTATCATCTTCTGATGAAGTTACCATGAAAAGCAGACTAATAAAAACAAAATTCAGCCTTCAGTTTAATGCAGTTCCAACCCTACAGATTATCATTCTCCTCCTGTCACTGAAACAGTCATACCAAAGATACTGATTTAAATATTCAGCAATAAAAGATCTAAGGCCACTTTACAAGTGATTTCCTTTAAAGCCTCCAAATTACTGCCACACCTATGACAAAGAACAAGCTTTCATATTTTATGTTTCTCTTTAGCAACTTAAGCAGAACTGAACAAGTCTCTTCATCTTATAAAGGGTATCATGCAGTATTTTGTGAAAGTTAGTGTGTTTCTCCTCCCTTCACATTTCCTGAGATGCCCAGAACAGTGATATGACAGGGAGCAATCCACATGGTAAAATTGCATCATGGAAAGCTGTAGAGAGAAAGTTACCTAAATTCTTTGTATTAAATTTAAGGTGCTGTATGAATATTAGAAAAAGCTTTATGCTCAGCATACAGGAAAATGCAGCCTGGCATTCTCTTTCCCCTTCTATTAAAAAGCATTGCATATTTAGTTCTATTTTTTGCTATATTATGTACACTTTTAATTTATTGATCTCATACTTTTGACTTTTTTTTAGCTGTCTACGTACTGCTATAGAGAGACCAACAGAGACAGCAGTGCTTCTAAGCCTTACTGGTGTTCGTTCTATAATAGCCAACCAGTGGTACACTACCTTGCAAGAGAATGCAGAAAGGCTAGAAATTTTGTCCGAGAGTAAGTATTGGTATTCGTCTTCATTTGCATGTGTCTTATTTCAGACATCTGTATGTTTGCATTCATGGAGTGTGTGTATCTACTTGTCTCCCATCTCTTGTCTTTGCGCCTCACTGAAGCTTACTATAGGAGGTAAACTGATGCAGGAGCCACCGTGGTGTTGTCAGATTTATCTTTCAAATAGAACAGTAACCTACTTAAATTGGTTGGGGGGTGTGTGTGTGATGTGGTGTGTGTGTTTATGGTCATATGGATATGGTAAGAGCAGGATCTCTATGGTGAGGAGCAGTGCCCTAGGACTTGGCAATCTGTAGTTATATAAGCTGTGGGGAAAACAAAAGCTAGATTTAACTTGCATCTTCAGAGATAAAAAGCTAAATCCACAAATGTATCCTTTTCCATTAAGTTTTAAATGTGAAGATACCAGGCTGTATGGTTGATATTTTCCTGTTTTTCAAGTCTTTCATTAAAAAGTCACAGAAACTAACATTTCTTTCCAGATTTGTTGACCATCGGTAGAACAACTGGGCAGACAGTCCATATTCTTCAAAAGAGTAAGATTCACAGGGAAAGGATTTCCAGTAAAAGTAAGAATTAAAAAGCTTAGTACAAAAGATTGGCAGTAGATGTTAACTAGAACCTGGCAGACCTGTGGGTCATTCACAGGTCAAAGTGAAATCTTTCAGATGAGCTATGACAAATTTTTGAGACACTTAGAAGAACTGAGAGTGGGAAGACCACTGATACAATATTATAATTGGAGTAGCTGTATTTTACCTACATAAAATTTTGGGGGAAGCTTTGTCATAGCTGACCAAAAGCTAAAATTTATGCTCTACTGAACTGTTATAAGACGAAGTAGTGTGACTTAAAAGGTACATCAGGAGTGTAACATTGACAATGTAAGTGGTATGGATTATAGAGTGCAAAAAGTTAAGTTGAACCTGCAGTGATTAGACAGTCTGCATTGTCAAATGCACTATATATACAAAATCCCACGTGATATCTTGTTGGAGAGGAGAGAAGGATTTTTGAGTAAACCAGCTTTTAATATACTGTTTATAAAATTATATTGATATTTTTCTTACCTCTTAAAACAAGGGTAAAGAAAATAAATTTTAATTACGACTTACACTGTCATAGAATTGAAGAGAGAGAGTTCAGATCAAGGACATTGCCTAATTTTCTGTGTTTTCAGAAAATGCTTTTTGGATATAGTAGCAGTTATTAATATTATGAAAAGAATATAAAAAACCCACAGATATTAATCAAAGAGAAGATGTGATAAATTACTGCACTTAAAGCATTCTTATATCCAGTCATATTCAGAAATGATAATGTTTTTTAAATGTTTTTATAGTGGAAGCTGATTCTCACAGTTCTCCTAGAGACAAAGCAGAAGAACAGACCATTCACACTTCCTCAAATCTTCCTGCAATTCATCCATCATTTTTTAATTGTGTGCTCTATGGTTTACCCAATATAATTATTATGTAATTTGTTTCAGACTTCTCATACTAGGAATACTACATATACATACTACACTGTACATAGCGGCATGCTTTGCATTTAAAGGTGTGGCAGATACTTATTTCTGTATGGGCTAAAGAGAGGTGAGCTTAAGAAAATCTGTTTTGCTGATAGACTGATTTCTGTTTCAGATGTATCCGTTTGATATTAGAATAAGTTTCAGGAAAGTATCAAAGAACATTTATTTTGGAGGTTTCAGTTAGTACTCTGAGGTTTTCTGAACTCAGTGAATCCCTTAAAAGAATTTGGTGAGTACCAACAGATCTTGAAAGGAAATTAGGCCAGTATTTTGGGGCATTGATGCATGAGTGGAATTGGAATGTATCATTGTCAGTACTTCTGTTTAGAAAAACTTCTCCTTGATATATTTTATTTTTACATGGAAGATTCATCAAAAGCATAGCTGAAAAATTTACCAAGTCACCTTATTCTCAGTGAATTGATTTTTAACTTTTTATATGTTGGTAGTTGTAGTTTAATTAGAAAACAAAGTAGTATTAAATAGAGTTTTTATTAAGTTTTGCTTTCTTTATTTCCCTATAGTTTTCCTGAATATGAAGGTATATTAAATTATTCCAAAATCCCAGATAAGATTATTACTTACATACATTTTGTAACGTGCTCTTTTAATTAGCAATGTATTTTTAAAATACATTGAAACTTTATTTGTAGTGATAACAGTAGAAATAAATACAAAATACTTCAGCACTTCTGGAATATACAAAGCTTTCATCGTTATTGCAACTAAAACCAATTTAAGAGTCTCTTTTTTTCAATAAAATGGTGATGTCTGTTTCCTGGGACAGATATTTTTGTGTTTGTGAAAGAGCATTAAAATGGCGATGAAAAGATACTGTCCTTGTCTACCTGTTGTGTTGTAGTTAATTAGAACCTGATAGGAGTTATAGCACTATGTAGATCATAATTACAATTTCATGACATGCAAAATACTTTTTTTATACACACAATAGAATACAAATGTGTGCTTCCTTCCCCCTTACTCTCACAATTTAATTAAAAGACATTATATGAACTGCAGCTGCAGTGTGTGTTCCATAACATGTGATTTTTATTCCCTTCATGTGTAACTTTCTTCTTCATTTAAACATAGGACAAAGATATTTTTATGGCATGCACCTTGGCATTCAGTAACAATATAAATTAAGTAAAGAAGACATCGTAATATATGTATAATATATTTTCAAATGTCTGAACTTGCCATGTTTCATGAGGTATTGGCATGAGTCTCTTTCCCCGAGTTCTTGCATTTATTTGTTTGTTTCTTTTTGGTTCTTACCAGGTTCCTTCTCATTGCATCACTATTATGCAGCTGCTTTTTTAAAATCCTGTGCATGGTACTTAGGAAACTGACATATTTCTGAGTTTGAAGAAGCAATTTCTCTTGAGTGAAGCAAATGTCCGCATTTGTTCAGTATAGCGAATGTCCACTACATTGTTAATTTCTTTAATTATTTCCTAGATTAATTTCCACATCATTCTCCAACACATTCATTGCTATGAAATTGTATTTCCCTGCTGTCAGTGGCATATTTTACCTGGAATTCTATCTTTCTACTGCTGTCTCTTTTTCTATAACATAAAAGCTTTGGAAAAAAGTGTATTAAATGGGAATCACGAAGCCTTGCCTGGCGTGCTACGTGACGGTTTTCATGAATCTGTATTAACTTCCGCCTTCTTGAAATAAGAAAATTCATAAAGTCCAGAAAAGTCTCAGTGCTTCAGAAATGGCAGTGGTGTTCTTTGAGAATAATCATCCAGGATAAAGACTGCAAAGGTTAGAAAGACCATTGATATCCAGGTGCAATGGGTTTATTCAGTAGTTTGCTACAGTGGTTTTATTTATGAAACTGACGGAAATAACTTAGTCTACCAAAGTGTTTTTCTCAAAAAATATTCCCATTTGTATTTGATACTTTATCCCTAACTACATTGCAACAACCTCTGTCAGAAAGATAAATGAGTATGATCAAAAATTTCTTTACAGTCTGACAGCACTACTTAATCAGAAAACATTGATAAAGAGTAATGACCTTATCCAGGAGACTTCAGACCTGTAAGCTTTACTTGATCAGAGTAAGATATTGGAAATACTAACCAGAGAAACTGTGGCAGAATACCTACAAATGGGCAATGTATGCTGGGCAAGTATAGTAAAAGTGGGTGGTATGCGTAATTACATAATATATCTGATTGGCATTTCTGAAGCATTAAAAAATATGGGGGGAAGGGCATGGGGGGCCGTGAAGTGTAGTCATAACCAAATTTTCTGGGGTATTATAAGAGTATGCTCCCTATTACTGTGCTAAATACCAGTCAGTAAAATCATTAATGAGTAGATGTTAAACTGTACTTTAGGTGACAGTGGGTGTGCATTCAGTGATGTACGAAGACATCTAGTTCATTCCTCCAGGAGTTAGTACCAGAAACAGTATCTTCTTTTCCTTTACGTGTTTGTAGTATTGTGCAGTGAAATGATTGTACAAAAGCAGAGTCACTTCAGGAAAAGATATATAGTATAATGTTGAACGATTTCAAAAGAAAAAGAGTGTAGGCAAATTACCATCTTTTATATTTCTTTTACATTTACAATGGCAATTTAACAAAGGAGAAGAACCTGCTTCTTTTACAGGGGAAGGATTCAGCAGCGCAGCTGATGCAGTTTTAGAGTTCAGAATGCTTACCTGTAAAAACAGTAATATGAGTGGAACTGAGCAAAGAAAGGTTGAGAAGGAATGCTGTAGAAAAGTTCTTTTTTAGAACCTGATCTGAATAAGCAACTAAAAGCTGATCGTTTTCTGATATTCTTCAGATTGTAACTGAAAGTTTAGGCAGAAGGACTCCTCTGTGCGGACAACATGGGTTTTAATTAGGAAACTTAAAAAGATCCCACTTGCAGTTAATGATAAATGAACTGTAATACCCCTAATGAGTCCTGTCATTTAAGACATTAAGTAAATCCCGAATTTACATCTTTGTCACACACACAAACAATTTAGGAGCTTTTTCAGCAATGTAATAGTTCTCACTTAAGAATTTTAGGGTGAGCCAACTCTGTTCCAAGAAGTGGGACATGACAGATAGTTTAGGGCATATTCACCAGACCAAACTGAAATGTTTCCAGTTATTGTTGAGTCATTTGGCCATCAGAATTGTAAGGCAGTGCCTACTCAGATGGTGTCTAGAACTGGGGGAGAGAGTGGCAGTGGAAAAACAAAAGTGAAAAATTGAGAGGTTCTGAGATGTCTTCTTTGATCATGAACTGAAAACCATGTCAGGTTTCAAACAGTCTGTGCAAAGGTCTGGGTAAAAGTCATCTCTGTTCAAGTCAAGGTACAAAATAAAAAACACAAACCCACTCTTTATTGTGAGGGTGCTGAGGCCCTGGCACAGGGTGCCCCGAGAAGCTGTGGCTGCCCCTGGATCCCTGGCAGTGTTCAAGGCCAGGTTGGATGGAGCTTTGGGCACCCTGGGCTGGTGGGGTGTGTCCCTGCCCATAGCAGGGGGCTGGAACTAGATGGGCTTTGAAGTCTCTTCCAACCCAAACCACTCTGGGATTCTGTGAAGGTGAGGTGCTGTCATAGCAAATTATCTGGACTAACAATACCAAGCTTTCTCCCCACAGAGTGAGTCAACAGATGGTAGCAATGAAAGCAAAAGAAATCCGTGTACAGCACAGAAGGAACAAAGAGGAGTATGTTTATCTTGCAGTGGCCTCATATGTGAGACCCCCAAGAGGATCCTTGGCTTCAAATTACTTGGAGAGCTAAAGAGTAGCATAGTCATAGAAGGTGCCATACTGAATGTCGTCATTCTATAACATTGAATATGAAATGGGTGGACCAAAATTTCCAGCTGCAGATACAAAAATGGAATTAAGACTGTTGATTTCACATAACATTTGATATAGAAAGAGTGCTCCCTAATAACTGCAATGGAAATAGTCATGATGAAATGATGATATGATTATTTTTAAAGCATTCATTAAGTACATACAAATAGCAAATTCAAAAAGGCAAGTCCTAGTATTAATATTGTATAAATAGAATCACAGAACTGTTTGAGTTTGAAGGGACCTTTAAAGATATCTAGTCCAACCCTCCTGCCATGGGCAGTGGCATCTTCCACTAGATCAGGTTGCTCAAAGCCCCATCTAACCTGAACCAATGTGTCATGGTTTAGCCCCAGCTGGCAGCTGAGCACCAGGCAGCCACTCACTTGCTCTTCCTCCCCACAGTGGGACGGGAAGGAGAGTTGAAAGAAGAAGGTAAAACTCATGGGTTGGGATCAGGACAGTTTACTACGACAGCAGAGGAAGAGGAAAACAGCAACAGTACTTAGTATATACAAAGTGTGTGATATATAATGCAGTTTTTTCAACTGACTGGATGCTCAGCCCGTCCTGGAGCAGCCACCCCTCCTCCCTGTCCAGCCCCCTTTAAATGCTGAGCATGAGCTCATATGGTGTGGAATTCCTCTTTGGCTACTTTGGGTCACCTGTCATGGCTGTGTCCCCTCCCAGCTTCTTGTGAAAATTATTCTAGCCAAAACCCAGGACACAATGATGGGGCATTCACAGCTTCTCTGGGCAACCTATTCCAGTGTCTCACCACCCTCATTGTAACAAATCCCCTTCTTAAGCCCAGTCTAAACCTACCCTCTTTCAGTTTAAAAACGTTGCCCCTTGTTCTGTCACTACAGGCGTTTGTATAAGTGTCTGTCTGTCTTGTAAGACCCTTTCTATAGTGAAAGGCCACAATAATATCTCCCAGGAGTCTTCTCTTCTCTTCTCCAGACTGAACAACCCCAACTGTTCCAGCCTTTCTTCATAGGAAAGGTGCTCCAGCCCTCTGACCATTTTCATGGCCTCTGGACCCACTGTAGCAGGTCCATGTCTGTCTTCTACTGGGGACCCCTGAACTGGATGCAGTACTCCAGCTGGGGTCTCACAAGAGTGAGAAATTATTTTTATTATATTAAGCAAGACATTATTTTTATTAAATAAAAATTAGAAATATTTTTAAAAATAGTTTTATTATTTTTGGAGGAGTGTTCTAGAGAATGCTCTCCATTTATTTGACTGTGAGCTCTTAATTTTTAAAATATTATATATTGTTCAGCAACTTGGAGGAAAAAATCCTGCTAACTAATGACCAAGGAATAAATTATAGTAGATACAGCTTAGGACGTATGAGCTCTCTACTAGAAAGACATTGGCACAAGCCCAAACAACAGGAATAAAAGCTTCTGAGAATATTTCATCTACATGGCACCACATCATTCCCTTGCGCTGCATCCATTCATACAAGAAATATTAAACAGTTAGTGCTATTTCATGTATCAACGGCTTTAAAATAACTTTCTGAATTATGTCCCAGCAACATAACAAATCACATTATCAATTAGCTTTTATAACAGAAATGACATTCTGTAATATATTTGAGCATGAAAAGAATTGGTCAGCTAAAATTTATGTAATCTAAAAAATGTGAGGAGAAAAAAAACTCATGGTGAATTTATTGATAATATTCTAGGACAAGAGCATAATTTGAGTGGTAGGTAGCTGTCCAAGAAAAGTGTGTAGTTCTAAATGGTCCGCAGGGAAGAACTGCAGCAAGTTTGCTACAAAATGATAAGATACACACACAAAAAGAGAAACTCTGTCACTAGTCCCTGATGTAACTACTCTCAAATTAAACAGCCATAAGTAATCATTCAAGAATTTATCATCACACCTGCTACTCTCCCCAAAGCTAGGAAACCTGGTCCTTTGTCTCCCCACTTTGCAAAGGGATGCAGTAGAGCAGATGCTGAAACTTAGCAGCTGATGGCCGTGGGTATTTGTAGGCAGGGACATTGGAGTAGATTTGATATTGTTGTAGATACATTTCCATGACTATTTAAGACCATTTGTCTGAGTTTGAACACTAACTTAATGACTTTACAACCTGCTAAGCCTTCTGACCCCTGATTTGGCATCCTGTCTGACCTGAAAGCTGTCCAGGAATAGAATGTTAGAAGGGAGCCAGCCATCCTATGTGAACACAAATCCCTTCCTCTACATATTGTGGATGAAAGACCAGCTCAGCAGCTGTCATTTTAAGTATCTCTCAGGTATTAATTCAGGCCTCCAACTGATGTGTCTTTATGTGGCTACAGTAACAGACAGTTACTAGCATAGATCTGAAGAATGTGGTCGAGTTAAAACTGAAGGCATGTTTATATGTCCTGAAATATTTACCAGGAAGACCCAAGTCATTACTCGGGTAATGAGTAGGTAGGGCATTTCTCTGCCAGTGAGAGCAGAACAGGAGTGGTCTTTGATGAACCCAGTAGGTCCCATTTTCAAAAGCAGTATTGACAAAAATCTTCATTTAAGTGTAAGAAGAGAGGAAACAATTTTAATAAATTGCAGCTTTCCAGAGGGTTGCTTAAGACTTATGGTAGAAGGAATAATTTTAGATCACTTAATCCGAATTTTACAAAAATGTTGTATGGTATGTTAACAATGTTGCTTGTATGTAAAATATCAATTATAATATTCCCTGAAATCTGAATCTTGCTATTATTATATATATGTATAATTTAAAAGATGTTGAAACAAACATTGTAATCACAGTAGTACATCTACCATGGACTGTATTCTTCCACTCTTGAGAGTGTACTTATACTAAGTCAGTGTTAGGTTCAACACAGTTGAAGCCAACAAAATAAAGACCCCTTTCAGAAGTAAAGGCCGATGTCTTAGGCTAAGAAGATACAAGAAATGAAAAGGGAAATAATCATCAATAATCATAATCTTAAGCCTTAGTGTTTTGTGTCACCATCAGCAAATGAAGATGTCGTTAAGATTATATACATTTGACTAGCTTTCTGAAAATTTTTAAACATAACGTCCCCCTCGTTTCAATTAGCTTTTCAGTTTGGTGGTAGTGTCCATTACGATGGGAAATATTTAGGGAGATACTTCTGTATCACTGAATTACTACTGTGATTTATTTTTCCTTTATTTCATATTATGCTTCGGCCTGACACATGATGGCAGAAGAGGGTGAAAACTGCAAGGTGAAACTGAAAGCGAGATCGGTACTGAGCTCTAGTACTGTGGTCTTTCCTACAACAGTGTTCGTGACCTGTCACTTGATGATCTCATACTTGAGACATTTGAAATTGTTAGGAGAAACTGCATGCCACAAAGATGAACAGCTTTTCCAGAAATCTCCAACAGGGCTGCACTATTTAGGACTTTGTGTTTGTTTTCTGAACATACAGCTGAAAATATTTTTTATAATGTTCTGTATTTCCCTCTAGTCTTTTCAATGACTTATTTTTTTTAAAGGAAGTAATTATTGTCACAAGTTTCTTACCAGAATGGATGGTTCAGACTTCCATTTTTTATGGGGCTATTGTACCCATATTCAACAATTCAATAATTCAAGAGTTGACATAACTTTTTCATGCTACAGGTGCATTGAGATAAGCTACAGCTAAGAACACTGAAGTAAACTGAACCAGGTCCATTATTGACTACATTTTTTATTTATTTTTTTTTAGCACAAGTATATCAGTTGTGAAATAAGTCAATGGTAGCTGCACTGCAGGGAGAGTTGCAGCAAAATAACCCCTAAACCGAGTTTTTCAAAGTGCAGCTAGTAATTTTCCCAGGCAATCATAGGCTGTACTGACTTACTTATGACGATATTACATATTACGGGTGTTTTATTATCTGACTGGCTACTGGGTACTAGGTCATACTTATTAATCATATCACAGTGACCATGTCCACACTGCTATTGTCTGTCGTCTTTTTCTGTTTAATGCCACGATTGTAAGAGGCAGATCACTGCTCACAATTTGTTTTGATTAGCACAGTTAAGGCATGATCACAATTGATAAGGAAAAATGGTTTCATACTATAGGCCAGAAGTTTTCATTTGGAAAACTACTATGGATGGCGTGGAGAACAAGCGCCTAAGTACAAAGTGAACTTGATGAGAAAACAGTTGACGATGGAATTATAGATAGGGCTGCAATCTGCAATATCCTGGAAGAGAAGAGGGGGGCAGGAGTTTATGATGAAAACATTTAGTCTGCTCAGAGCAGACATCTTGACCCTTGTTCTGGCATTAATGAGCTTGTCTGCTGAAGTTCTCAGCATTCTTGAAGCAGCCAGAAGAGGTTGTTGTTTTACTGATGTGACGGGTACTTATTACCTGTCAATACAGTGTCAGAGAATTAACTAAGAGTTTCTGTTGTAAGAAAAGAATGGGTTTCTAAAAATATTTGCAGTTCTGTCACGTCCTCAGAATTTATCAGGACTTATAACTCTTGAAGAACTTACAGCATATAAGCTAAATGAGTTTGAAGTATGCTGCCACTGGGGTAGGTAGATGGCTATCAGTTATCATTTGGTTAACCCTGATAATGAGGTAGCAGCTAAATTGCATATAACAATAAGCATGATTATTAGCATAGTATTTAATAGAGGAAAAACTATTGCAGTACATGGTCACTGAATCAGAACCCTGATGTCACTTAGAAGTCATAAGAAATATCTAAACATACTGTCTTCATCATTGACTAATAATTAATAAAAGGCTAGAACAAAATGTCTTGGTTCTTGTAGGAGCTCTCACCTACCAAATTAGTGATGTCCACATTAAAAAAAAAAAGTAATAATGCAATGACTCAGTTCAGAAAGGGTTTGGAGAGAGCAGTACCATCTTTTCCATGCAGATAGTTATCCATATCCAGCACAGTAGTACTTCCCAAATTCCCAGCCCTGGACAGCCTTCATCACTACCTGAGGTCGTGCTGTGAAATGATTTTTCAAGAAAGCAAGCAGGCAGTTTTTCCTGCCTGTGTTAGTGCCCTGCTAGAGCATCAGTCACAATGTCTAAACTGGTGGTCTCATTGTCACATACAGCAGCCACTACTTTTATGTCTTACAAAAGTAAATGGAGATGTTTTCCCAGGACATTTTACTTTAGCTGAGTCATTTTGAGTCTTGCTGTTGTACTCCATTACACATTCCTGCCTGGTCTCTGTCTCCTAGCTATTCCTGCCAGCGACCTTCTCCCTGGAGCCCAGAAATGTGAGTCAGAGCAAGGCTCACTCTTTCACAGTCTATGCAGTACGTATCTCCCCAGTTGCCAGCACCCAAACATGCAAGCCTTGGATGTTAACGGCCCTACTCCAGTTGCAGGTATTGAGACTTCTTACGCTACTCACTAACTTAGCTTAGCAAATGGAAGTTTATTCATGGTCACACATGCCCACTCAGTACAGAGAGCACACACACACACACACAGAATACAGTTACAAGTAGGGTTAATGAGAAGATAGGATAGATTGTGCTGATCAAATGCAGGTCACAGTCAGACAACGTACTGCCAAGCAGCAGTATTGCTGTGATTGACTCACATGAATTACATGTGATTGACCCCTTTAGCCACTTTCCCCTCTATTTTGCTGCACCTGATACATCTTGAGCCCTCCTTTTCCCTACCTTCTGTCCCTCCTCTAAATGTCAAGTCTCATCAGTTCCCATAAACACCTTAAAACATCTCATACTAGATTTTAAAACTCCAAAACATTTTTGCCCTGCATCCTATATCCTGCTGTAGGCAATCATAGAATCATTAAGGTTGGAAGAGACTTCCAAGATCATCTAGTCCATCTATATTACCTACTAAACCATGTCCCTAAGTACCACATCCAACCTTTCCTTAAACACCCCCAGGGACGGTGACTCCACCACCTCCCTGGGCAACCTGTTCCAGTGCCCAACCACCCTTTCCGAGAAGAAATTTCTCCTCATCTCCAACCTGAACCTCCCCTGGTGCAACTTGCAGCCGTTCCCCCTTGTCCTGTCACTAGTTATCTGCGAGAAGAGGCCAACCCCCAGCTTGCCACAACTTCCTTTCAGGTGGTTGTAGAGGGCAATAAGGTCTCCCCTGAGCCTCCTCCAGACTAAACAACCCCAGTTCCCTCAGCTGTTCCTAATAAGACTTGTGCTCCAGACCCTTCACCAGCTTTGTTGCCCTTCTCTGAACACATTCCAGGGCCTCAATGTCCCTCTTGTAGTGAGGAGCCCAAAACTGAACCCAGCCCTTGAGGTGCAGCCTCACCAAAGCTGAGTACAGGGGGACGATCACCTCCCTGTTCCTGCTGGCCACACTATTCCTGATACAATGAGCTCCTCCAGTCTGCAAGGCATACAGGAAGGGAGTTTCTCTCCTTGACCCATCTCAGTGAGTTTCATCCCAGGACAACAGGTTTATTGTCCTCATTTGATAGCCCTAAGAGTAGCAACTTGCGTGAGTCCCTACACTGCTCAGGTTAGTAGCATTTCTTCCTTGTCATTGTCCACTGATCCTCACTGGGCCTTTGTGTTTATGATGATTAGCCTGTTATCTTATAACCTAACACCACAGATGCATGCTTTCTCCTGCCCTGCTGCTCAAGACCTATTATGAGCTCAGATGCACATGGATAAAGCTTTGCTGAGTGTCGTGGTTCGGCCCCAGCCGGCAGCCGAGCCCCACGCAGCCGCTCGCTCACCGCCCCGGCAGCAAAACAAGGGGCAGAATAAGGCAACAAAAGGGCAAATGGCTTCGAGTTGAGATAACGACCGTTTAATGGGCCGACAAAGGGAGAGGGGAAATGACAATAGGGCTGCAATAATTATCCCGGGATGTAAACAACCGCGATAACAAACGCAGTACTTTACCGACCGACGACCCGACAGACCAGACGGACCAGAGGCGCAGCCCGCAGCGAGACGGTCCCGGAGCAGCCCCGGGCCCCTCCCGGCCAGTCCCTTTATAGGGGCGTGACGTCACGTGGTGTGGAATAGCGGCCGGCCCGGCGCGGCTCACCTGGCCCGGGCCTGAGCATTAACCCCGGCCTGGCCAGAGCCAGGACACTGAGGTAGAGTGGGAGCGGACTTCTTCAGCTGAGGAAGACCATGCTATAGAGATACACTGTCAGTATGCTTTACCTACTGTGTGTCTGTTCTAGCAAAATGTGAACAACTTAACCACGTTCTGATTTTTATCATATATAGAACAGAAATTGGTTACAGCTTTTAAGTTATAACAGTACAAGTTTAGCTTTTAATTACACATGGTCTGTGCAGACACCAGATGGTCGAGAGGCATTTCATCTGTAAGGACTTGTACCTTCCTGCGCATTCCATGCACATGCAGCTGGGTGCACGCATTGTACGTGCAGAAAAAGGGAAAGTGCACAGTCTTACTGACTTCCAAAACTGCGTGGCAGCCAACACTGAGATGTTTGTAACCGGACATCCCTATCAAGTGTTTTCACATTGGTAGTTTTCCTGACACAAAAGTACGTGTTATATTGTCTGTGACTGGAGAGACGGAGTTGAAGCAGTACTGTTCCCAGAAGTGAGAGGTGGTCATTTATCTTCACATCTGTGCGATGGTGCAATGTCTGTTTGTATCAGCGTACTGGCTTATGGGCTTCTTTTACAGGTATTTTTTTTCTCCTCCAACAGAGTTCATTAGTATTTGTCCTGAATGACATTGACTTTTATTCCATCTGAAAATACCTATTTAGCATTTTTTGGTTATTAGTATTGCAAGTACTGACATTAGAAACCTAAATGGTACGTATATTGAAATAAATTTGCACTGGAGTTCTACCAGCCTTTCTGCTTCTTCATCAGTATGATTCAGGGGACATGGCCTACATCTGTACTCAATCAAACAAGGCTATGTTGGCCAATATAATTTAATTGTTTGACATTTTTATAGCGATTCATTGAGACTAAAGAGAGATGACTACATTAATATCTTGATGCAGCTAGATAATAGCTGAGCTAAAACTGATGTGCCAAATTCCTGAAAGGCTCTTAAATTCTCTTACAGATTTTAACTCTTTGTGACAAAGAAAAGGAAAGAGGCTTCAATATAAATGTAATAAAGAGAAAGAATAGTACAATTTATAATATGAAGTATTATAATAAAGAACATAATCATAAATATTCTAAGAATCTTCTCTTCACTAATCATTTACAAATTGTATTTCTCAATAATTCAGATGAGAAATATTTTAATGTTCATGACTGTTTTCTTGGATAATCATTTCCAGTGAGGTCAAAATTAAACAGAAAAGGTTTTATCCAATGAATATGTACTTTATTCCTCTAGCTAGACTGTGAATAAACTTGTCTGCCCTGCATACATCTGTGGGAACAGTCAGGCTGGAATAGTTTTGGAGGAATATCATGGAGACTCAAAGCATATGTGAATGCTGGGCCTACCCTCACAAAACCCTCCCTCCTTTATAGGTGTATTTGTTGTGAGAAAAGGTCTCATGTGAGTGGGGTCACAGACCTGCCGGTAAGAGCAAGCTGAAGGAGAACATCAGAAGTGTTTTATTTTGGAGGTTTTTGGTCTGAGCCTGGAGAAGAAGTGAATGGAAGAGAAAGCAGGAAACAAAGAAAAAGCAGGAATTAATATTGCAGCTAAAGCCAGAAACACAGAGAAATGTGTTTACCAAACTTGATTTGATCGTTAGTTGCATTTTTGCTTTCAGAGCCCTTGGCAATAGAGACTCAGCGTGGGCACGGACAAGGTCTCATTACTCCAAAGTGAAAACTCAGACATGTGATTAATTGCATTTTTACCAAAAAATAAGGTAAAAATATTTGCAAAAGGAGCAATGTGATGATGATGATGATGGGATACAAATGGATGGATTAGAGGTTAATCTCCATCTCTTCTACTTCAGAGCTATGCTGGAATGCTTATGATGAACTTTTGGTAGAGCTGGTCCTTAATAAGAATCTCTGCCCTTCTCCATACCCTTTCACTTTGAATAGGCAGTATCTCCTCTAGCAGTGCTCTGCAGGTACATGTGATTTTAGGAGAAACAAAATCTGCCTATTTAGATATTTGTATCTTCAAAAAGCAGTAGTGATTCCCTAGAAAAGCCGTGTTGTCTGTTGCCAGAGCAAGAACATGAGAACGTTTTAAAGTGCACCAAACATCATTCAGAGGCTAAGCCTTCACCTTCTTCCCCGCTAGTGGGCAGTGAGGTGAGTTGATCTTATGATATTTTAAAATGTACTCCTCCTCTAGATTTGAACCTATGGAAAATAGCCCCGATAGTCTACTTTTAAACCTCAGCATTTTATCTCTTACTGAAATAATTTCTTTTGAAAGCTATTTTGAAGATTTATTTTTTTCCGATGCAAAAATTCAACGAGGAACTTGGATTTTTTCTCAAGAATATAAAGCCTTGAGAACAGATTATTTATTTTTTTGCACAAGAAAGTACCGGCACAACTATAAATGCAGAGCAGCTGTGGTGGGTGACTGCAGAAGACTTTGTAACTTGGAGATAAGTGATTTCAAGCAAAATCTAGGCAGAGTTCAACCATAGTCCTTGGCTGTAGAGACCCATATGTTAGCATAGTGACCTGCTACATAATCTGAGCGCATGCTGTGACATTAGTATATACTGCCCTTAACAATACTACCTTTGTGTGCCGCTTGTAAGAGCTCATTCCTATGGAGCTGTGCAAGAGCATAACGCTTTCAGTGAACCTTGGTGTGGCAACTGGAAAGTTTGGCATTGTACAGATAGAAGAACTTACTTCACTTGGAAGAATACCATGAGATGTGATGAATGACAGGGTTGGAAAACCTCAACATGGATGGGATTTGGGAAACATGCCACGATCTATAAGGAGGCCGTCATTCCAAGCTGAAACAGCTGGGATTTCCAGCATCAGAAGGTTCCTAAGATTGCAATTACTTTTTCCATAATTTCCATTTTTCAGTCACTAAACCATTTAGATAGCTTTGGATGTTGGTGCCTTTCTTACCCAAAGGAACCAGCATGACTGCATAACACAACAATAGCTCTTATGGCAACCGTAATTTATATTTTTTTAAAAATGGTATTTCCATTATAAACAAGTAAATTGATGGATTATTGCTGATGTTTTTAAGCAAAACCACAAAGTAATTATCCTCAACGTCATGGGAGATTTATAGGAAGGGCAGTTATTTTGTCTAGGTTGCATCATTAAAATGTAATAAATGATCACAAAGCAGAAGAATGGTGTAGTGTTGTGTTGCTAATTTTGCAAACTGTAGATAACGCTGTAAAATATTTTTTAGAAAAGGGTTGTGATTTCTAGGCATACTCTTGGTGGCAATACAAAAATTCAAGGACACAACAGTCTGTATATTATTCCACAATCAAGTGTGAGCACATTGACTTTGGCAGCCTTCACACCTTTTGATTGTGAAATCTTAAGATCTTTAACACCATCCACTGCATAACTTAGGGATGTGGTAAAACGCTGACGCTGTGTTCTGACCACATAATGCAAGCGGTGTCTCTTCAGCCACCCTGTGCAACTCAAAAGAAAAAGAGCCCACCACCCTGTCTCTTTTTTTTTCGCTTGTAATTGTAAAAGTTTTGTTATTGTGTTGCATTGAGACTTAACAATCAACTTCTGGTAACTCTGTAACGCCTTGTGTCAGGGCTGGTATTGTTTGGTTGAGCTACTATCAACACATGAAGGCGCTGACATGTTTTAAAAAGTAGTCTCTGACTGACAGGCAGGAAAACGGGTATCCTCCTTCTGAAATGCATTACAGAAAATATTTTAACATTAAAACTCCCACTGCTTCTATTATTCCTTGTTTGTGTCAAAGATGAGAACCTCTCACAGAGACAGCATCTCTCTGGAGACAGGAAATGTTAATGCTGGAGAGCTGGCAAACATTTACAAAAACCCACCTGCTCCTATGTGCGGACGGTAGGAACCAATGCCTTGGTGAAGGAAATGGCTTTTCCCACAGTTGTGGGAGTACTCATATTGAGACACCAAATTAAACCTGGCCCTTAACAGAAAATAGTTGTGAGGAACTGAAAATGTTGTAACAGTGTTACGCACAGTGAGAACTACTACCGACACCCTGTGCTTTATAAGAATGATTGATTAATTGTTGTTCAATGTATGCTTTGCTTGATGGAAAGAAAACATTTGTGATGCCTCTGTGGTCCTATTAAGACTAATTAATTCTTTCTCCAAATGAAATGAAGACTAACTAGATGCTAATATTAATTTCCTATTTGTCCAGAACCACTAATTTTCATATCACCCTGTTGCAGCCTACATTTTTATGTCTGTGCGTCCTGCATGTCAGAGTGCTTGTCTAACAAGGTGGCAAAATGATAGAAGGCAACCATAAATGTCATCTGTTAAAGGGTGTGAGGGGGCTGGTGCGAAAGGAGTGCAATTCAAATCTTAGCAGTGGTAGTTAGGCTGTGAGCCACGTGGAATTAGACATGAACTGTTTCTCCATAAACTCTCAAGACAGAGCTTCACACCAGGAACTAGGTTTAGATGAGGAAACCTTGTGTGTCACTAAGATCCTATTCAGGCATTTTTCAGTACATTTAATCAAATTATGAACTTCTCTGTTGAAAATAAACTACTGGTACTGCCATGCTAATCCCACTGCTCCAAACAAACTATGACCGAATGCTTGCTTATCCCCATTTCCCTCATACGCTTTCTCTACCTACTCAGTTTCTCCTGCTTCTCTGCTTCCTTCCCTTGGCGATGCAGAAATGGTTCTCTCCAGAAAGCTGCTGGGCGCACTGCATGATCCCCAGCCCCCACCTGGTGTCTTTCACACTCTTGAAAGTCAGTGGCACCTTGTCTGCCATATTCTGCTTCTGTGGCTCAGATTACAGTCCCCTGTCTCAGTCTTTCATGTTTCACCTGAATAAATTGCGGCTCAAAAATGTCTGTTAACATCTATAAACCTAACTCTCCAGATTACATTTCCCACTCGTTTCTGTGGTACTGGTTATATCCTCCATCATCCTACACTGCATCTCACACTACTAAACGTTGTCTTCCTTATGATATAACTCCTTGATCAGGCCCTAGGGCATGAGACGTTCTCCTTATCTCACCATCTCTAAGTTTGATCCACTTTTTCCTGCATAACCTATCCTTACTAACAGCACACAAATCTAGCCTTTTCCATCCCTCCAAGTCCTGTGTTTTAGCCAGCCTGTTTCCTGAATGTTCCACAATTATTTTCAAAGTTCTGTGTCCAAAACTGTATGTCTGATCATCTTCTCTGAGATTTGCACGGCTGCTACTCTTTCTTCCTCCCACAGTCCTATTATCATCAGTGACAAACCTATCTCCTCTGACCATCTTTGTTCCACTTTGGCACAAATAGCCTGTCCATATCTGAAATTACTGTTATTATGACTATTATTTCTAACCTCATTTTCTTCTCTGGCCACTACTACTATGTTGCCTTATCTAATGTAACAATACCTTCTATTTTCTTGTAGCTGTACCTCTGTGACATCCACAGTAGCTATTGCAGAGCATGTAGAAGTTTCTTGTCTTCACAAGCAAGAGTCTCCATAACTCTTTCCTAACTACTGCTCAGTTGTTGTTACCCCTGTCACTTAGTTCAAGTGTTACCATCTTTAACACATATTTAATTTGCTTTTCCTAATTATCTATCATCTTCTTTGGGCCATTTTGGATCTGTACAATGCTCTCTAAATTTGATGGGACTGTGAAGTCTGTAAACACCTTTTATCTTCTGTCTAAATACTGCTGTCACACTTTTAATTAATGATCTGAATAACAGCAGAACAGTAGAGTGCAAACAGTAAGAAAGTAGTTAAAAATCCCTTTCATTTTAAAAACTAACTCCTTGACAAAGACTTCTCTGTGAAAAGAATGCTGCCAGCACTTCATTGTCATCCAGAGAACAGCATTAATTAAAGGCTCTAGTAATGCATAGGAAAGTGTATGTGTGTATCCATGTTTTCTTATTGTCTTCCAACTTTAATAACCTATGAAAATGCTGCAGTTTGTAAACAAATCTAAAAAAAAATCTTCTTCTAAAAGTCAGTCCCTGAAACTTATCTCTAAACTGTTTCCCAGGAGAAAAAAAAGCGTATGACAATTGTTTTTTGCACAGAAAAAAAATCATGTTAGAACTTTAGACCATGAAGGTGTTCAGGTGGCTGTGGCAGGAGTGCTGCAGGTGGATAGGAACTGGTGACTCCTGTACCTAACTTGCCTTCTCTTTCTAGCACTTGTTTATGACTAGGCAAAAGGAAGTCAGGCTTCATGTCAAGACTTTTCAGTGCATTCTTATGTGTTTTCTCATTCTGAGGATTCCCGTTATGTTCCTATTTTGTTTTAGTTCTCCTTTTTCCTCATGAAAAAGACAAGGTTATTTGTCTGCTCCATGGCTGAAATGTGAGCACGGCCCTAAAGCTCCTCTATGAATACTCTTCCTTATAGTGCTGTGAGTGCAGTAGTTCAAGGCATGATGTAAGACCATCCACCCCACCAGGCACGATGGTAATGTGACCTCCGGCTAACCTCACACTGGCTGTTAGTGTATTAGGTGAGTGTGTTTCCATTTTTGTTAGTTGGAGACACTGTCTTTGACTATCTTTATAAACAGGTGTCCTCAATTAATTTATAGATGCAAACCAAGTTCTCCTTGGCAAAATAGTCTAAAAGACTCATCAACACCACTTCATCATGAATGACTTGTATTGAGGATGATATAGCCAGTTATCAGATTTTAACTTGCTTTTTGTAAGGTTTTCCATGCATTTTTACATTGTGTTTTTCTTGGCCACTACTTAAGTTTTGATGCTGCATTTCATCCTACAGAGCTATATTCTACATATCCTCACCTTCTCAGGAGATAAAGTAATTCTGTTGCTTTTAATTAAATACTAACACTTCTGTCAATTCTTCATGATTTAATACATCTAATACCATTAACATGTGATTAACCTAGGTCAACATATCCTTGAAAGAGAAAATCTGAGTCTTAAATGCAAGAATTTTTGCTTTCAAATCATGCATCACTGTTTTAACAGACTAACAAGCACAAAAATGTGCATACAAATACTAACTGAATACCTTACCTTCCTATCTCACAATATTTCCAAAACATTTAAAAGAGGCATGTATATTTATTCACTTTTCTGCTCTAGATCCCCCAGGATTAATGGTAAAAAAATATGAATCAAGAAAGGATGTGGCTGTCAGAATGAGGTTCCCAGTTTGGGAAAGAGATTGAGCACTGCAGAAGTCCAAGCTCACTGAGACCTGAATTACATTGTAAGAGACAATCACCTCATGAAATTTTGTGAGATGAATACGAAGACCATAGCTGTCTTGCAGTGAATTCTCACATGTGCAGGTCATGATGTTATTTGTAGAGTAATCCCTCCCCCCCCGCTTTGGATGTTACCATTCTAAAATGAGATGAGGGCATTTGGATCTGAACAATCCTTCTACTCAGAAATTATAAAAACCGTAAGATTCAGATTAATTTTTAGTCCAGGATGAGTTAAGAGGAAGACCACAGTGTATCAAAGCTGTTTATTAAAAATCAGGGTTTTAAAATATTACAATGACTTTGCCATGTCTTGCAACTAAATTTCTCTAACAAAGGGAACTGTCAGAGCTGCACCTCCAGGGTAAAGGGTGATGAGGTCTGGATGGTATAGTCATGACTACTCTTTGTGGGAATTGGAATAAAATGTATTCCAACAACATGAGATTCTTACAGCACCCACTGTCTTGCACCATTGAAGGTAGGATGGTAGACCTACCAGACTGCCTAAAGAAAGGCAGTCCCTGGAGGCTCCCATGTATTACCTGTTGAGCAGTGCCTTCTTTCTGATGTCGTGCCCCTTGCTGAAGACCACGTCCATGCCTTGTGGTGTCTGGCGTGGCAGCAGCAATCACTGGGAAAGGAAAACTCACCAAGATGCAGGTATCTCTTCTGGAGCAATGGTATAGGTACCCATCCTGCCCTCCCCGCATTTGCACATTCACTCCAGTAGCTCAAATCCCCTTCAGTCCTGCCTTCCAGCCTTGCAGCCATAGTGCTTGGTCCCCAGTTGCAGGAGATAGCCAGCACTTCTTGCGCACTTCACCCTTTGCATGGTCTACCGCTATTGCTTCCTAACTTCTCTTCTTCTGCAAAGGACACATGTTGTAGAAAAGGTCCGAAGAGCTGTCTCATGCTTTTGGAAGATGCAAAGAAAAGCGCATGATGGGATCCTTTGCACTCATAGCTGTCCTTTGAGAACTGGGGATTGGGAAGCTGGTTAAAGGGGAAACAGAGCAGGGCCAAAGAAATTGACCACTTTGAGTGTCAAAGGAAAGCTTTACAGAAATCAGGGACAGCTGAAATAAACTGCTGAAGAGATCACATTTTACCTGGGCCCTCATAAAGGATCACAGAAAGATATCATTCAACAGTTCTTAAGTGTTTAATGAAAAAATAAATCATCAGCAGTTACCTAAAGCAGCTATGCATAGTTATGTTTTTTTTTAAACGGTTATCTTGGATGTCAGATACACTATTGCCTGAAGCAGGCCACCCTTCCTCCCCTTGCCAAGCTCTCCTTTGCCTTTGGAAGTGAGGGCTGCAGATGGTGGGGCCCCCCCCAAACACATCTGCACGAGAAGACTGGTGAGAGGGAGGAGGAATGAACAGCTCATGATTTCTCCCACATTACTGCTGTTGTTGCTTCAGTGTATAGATTGCTTTCACACAGGTAGAGCTAAATGCATCAGAATGCCAGGGCTGTGCAGAGATTTGAGGCTGAATTATTCTATATGTCCATCGGTGTGAATGCTGCAAGGGGCCACAGGCGGGAACGGGCGGCCCAGCAGTCCATGTGCGCGTGCCCAGGCCGGAGTGGCTGCAGGGCCGCACTCCTCATGCCTGTCCCTCCACCTGTGGCAGGGAGTTGCAGCTTTTGTCCCCTGTTGAGCAGGAGAATTGTAAAGTCAGCCTTTGCAAGACACCAGGGTTTCAGGATATGTTTTGTACCGTGTTTCTGACCCACCAACACCCCGACCCGTGGCCGTAATGGTTCCTGACTTCCAGCTCAGCAAGGTACTGCTTTGGGACTAGGTTTGACCTGTCTCAGGTAGCCTTTCATGTCTTTTCAGGGCAATATAGTTTTTCAAACTGTAACTTAACAAAATAAAAAGAGAAGGAGGATCTGGTAGAAACAAAAGGTCTTTATTCTGTGTAAAGAAGTTGTAATTTTTGGAAGTAAAACTGAACACTGGATGCTTCACTCGATACCGATACATTTCTATTGCTAAGGCCTGTACAGTGTGTAGCTTCTCTATACCACTATGGAGCAACGCTTCTTATGACTGGCACCATATTGCTGTCTTATCTAGAAATAATGCGTTTCCATCCTAAAGCATTTAAATATAGTCAGCTGTTGCCTTTTCTTCTAAAATGCATTCAATCAAGTATAGCTCTTATATAGGATTCAAAATCTGATATGCCAGGTCTTAGCAACATTTCATGCAATGTTCACCAAAGGCTGTTTAAAACAGAAGTCTGTATTACACTCGTGGCCTAATTTGATTTTGCATGTGCGTAAGTGACATTCTGCTAAAGCTAAGTGTTTTGCTGCATGTCGTTGTGTGAATTAAATATGAGATGGAATACAGCCATGGAAAGCTGGCGATTTCTGTTCTTTTTCACTGTTTACAGAAAGGGTATTTATGTTGCACTCCTTGCTTCTGATATCAAAGTTGTAATAACAAGTTAATGGTTTATTCCAGGATCAGTAGATCAATTAAAAGTTGTGAGCCTTTGATTTAGGCAGAAACAGGAATTTAAGGACTGAAGGAACAGAGACACATCTGCTCCTCAGAAGAGAACAGCAGTGCGGTGCCCCTGCCTGCTGCAAGTTGCATACTAGGCTCAGATGCTGCTCAGGCGTTCTGGAGAGGCATGCCCTAGCTCTGAGGTGAGAAAACTAAAAATGTGCAAATGGAAATACGGACATCCAACATGCTCCAAGGTAATGTGGCCCAGCACATACACAATATTTGTGTTCTTTAACCACTGATTTCTGAAAATTGTAATTGAAACAGAAATAGTTGTCACATGGAGCTACACGGTCTGAGGAACATGATAGATCTTAGCTTGGCACATACAGGGAAAAACTTCTGTTGCACAAAGCTCAGCTTCACAACCCTAAGCTGTGCTATGGGCCCTTCCTCCAGCACTCCTGCACAGCTGTACTTTCCTGTACCCTACTAACTCCTCTTCTAAAGTCGAGTTAATAGAATAGTTCAGTTGGAAGAGACCTACAATGACCATCTAGTTCAAATTCAAAAAGTTGCAGAGCATGCAGAAAGAGGATATGAACGGCTCTTGACAAGGCTTGCTTTAATAAAATAGTGTTTGGGCATCTGGATGGCTTGTCCGAGCTGCTGGAGATTTTAGTGGACAAGATGAGGTTCTCATCAAGGACAGACATAACTGCAGAAGCCTCTGTTTTTTCTCTGCTTTTTTAGTAAAAATACCCAAGAAACAAAAAACCACAAAGACCTGTTCCTCCATTGGTTGAAACTGAGTCAGCTGTGGGTGACAAATTATCTGTGTGTCCATTAGCACACTGAGCCCCTGTGCCTTTGCATGGTTTTGTCCAGCTGACCAAGGAGCCATCATCACCGTAAAACTCTCCTATCCTTAGCGTGTCACATGCCAGCATAGCAACACTGGGCTCCCCTGAGGTTATTTTCAGGAGCAAGCAAGTTGTGGACTGGAAAGAGGAACGCAGTGGAGGAAGGGCCTCACCTTATGGCTGGGCGTTTGGCTGCAGCTGCAGAGAGAAGAAACTCTTACACGCACTCAGGAGCCTGGAATCTCAAAATCCGGCATCCCCAGGAGCATAATGTCCCCACTGACAACGTATTTCACTTTAAGTGGTGGTAACAAGGAACTGTGCTGCAGTACTGCATTAATGATCATATCTCCCACCCTACACGGGACAGATTTTGTTTTCTGAAGCTCCCGACTGAGCAAAAGATCGGCAATTTCTGTGTTCATCTCCATTTTTCCTCTTAGAAATGGTGCTACGTACTGCCATGGTAGACATCTCACTGCCTCTTTTGTCCTGGGTCAGCATTGCTCTCTCTGAAGTCGGGTTCACATTGGACTCTGCGGTTTCTACGGCACTGCAGCTGAACATCTGAATCAGACACTTCCTGAACTAGAAAGTTGAAAAAAAAGAGATCAACCCAAGTACATAAGGAATTTTAAAATACCTCTACAAAGTAGTCTGTGTCTTAGCTAAAACTCCTGGAAATTCTCTCATGCGTCGGCTGGGAAGATAGAGAAATCGCCCCATAAAATATATTTGCCTGTGCCACCATGAAGTACTCTAAAACGGAATTGGTCATTTCTCTAGGCTGATGAATTGCTTTCATACGCTAATATCAAGCTATTCAAAAACGGTTTGATTCCTTGTTGTTCATATCCATGAGCAGGGTAAGACCAGCACACATCTGCCATGCACTGGGTGATCAGGGTACTATCCACGAGATGTGAGACGAGCTATAGCTCTCTCCACAGGACTGAATAAATAAATGTATTCATCACTTCTCGTCCAACAGTCACTCTACTATTTTTCTTCTTTTCACTTACATGCTTCTGTTCTGCTTGATGCCACCACTCCCAGTAGCTACATTCATTGCATAAATCTGTTCAAGTTTATTATCATGGCTGTTACCACAGTGAACACATATCACTCTGGTTCATCCCCTTGTCAATTCTTCTTCTCTGCATCCAACCCTCTGCCCCCATTCCAGAGCAAGCTCCCTGTCCCACAGGGACATGCAGTGCTTCTACCCTTCCTGTACATAAAGGCAGCACTTCCCAACACAAATTCAAGTTATTGGAAACTTCCACCCCACCTCAAAATCAACTCACTGGCATTGCATTCCTAAAGAATTATAAAGATGTACTTGGACAGTCTTGAAAATAGAATTTTTATACAGAAAACTAACTGATGTTCACTAATGGCTGATTTTCCTTTACAATATCTAAACCTAATAATTATTAATGTTCAGATTTTAACAATGCACAGATGCTTATGTTATCTTCCAGTAGGTAGTTATACAGTGATTTTTAATTTTTTTTTCTACATGCTGGATATTGCAATGCTAGTTAACTAGCGTGTAGGTAGGTAGAAATAATTCATTACAAAGCAAGAAAAAAAAACCCCAAAATATGAGTGTTAAGAACACGTTGAGAGCATACAATACCTGTTTGTTCATAAAGACATAAATAATTGGATTATAAACAGTAGCTGTTTTAGAAAAGAAAGCTGGAACTGCTGCCAGACGAGGATCCAGCTCAATGGAGGGGTATGCAGTGACTAGTATGGAAAAGGCGGCGTATGGCGTCCAGCAGATTAGAAAGGCAATGATCATAACAACAACCATTCTAGTCACTTGTCTTTCAGGTTTCCTGGTAGTTCCCAGCCTGCCTTGTGAATCTGACACCTTTAAAGAAAAGATAGAAGAGTCTAGAAAACAAACAACAAGACCTCCAACCAGTGAATTTAGTGACCAGGCTAATAATCTGCCATGCTAGAAGGAACGACCTAGTCTTCTTGAGTACGGCAGCATGTAAGGATGCTGTTACTGGACTACAGGGTGTCAGTGTCACTGCTGAGGGACATGAATTACTGTCTACTGTCATTATTACATTTTCCTCTGCTTAAGTATCTTTATATTTTCATCGCCAAAGTAAGAACAAAATGCAATTACTAGGGAAATCTCTGTGTAGAAATCTAATTGCAGTCAAGCATGACTGCAACTTGTAGAGAGACACTCCCAAGCTGGCTTTTTAAGTCATGAGGAGCGAAGTGATGGCACAGGTTTGCTGTCCAGCCTCAAAAAGCTAATCTAGCTCAGGTAACTTCATGGGTACTGCAGGAGTCCACCCCAAGGCAGTGCAGAAATACCTTAAAATTCAATCTGTGAGAAAAGTAATCCTAATGATTTTAGTCAGATTGGAGACGAGATTTAGCCTCTAGAATGCCAAAAACCAGAATATAACGATCCTGACAGAATGAATGACCGGTAGTGTCTGATAACAATAACTTACCTCTAAAAATACAAACCAGAAATTAGGGCTACATTTTTGGGTGATACAACTTGCCATACTGTACTAAATTCAACGGAGCTACCTTGGCTTACAGCAGCTCTGGATCTGCACAAAGCCTAATAAAGCTAGACTTCTTGGCTCGCAGGAAAGCTCAATAGAGAACATTTTGCCTATACTGGTAGGAGCAGTATCCCCTCTTCCCCTTTTCTGGTCATTTTGTGAAATGCCTTTGCTGCTGTCTTGACAAACCAGTTCCTGTAAAGCAAAATATAATGAAAAGCACAATTCCGTAACAAGGCAAATATGAGAAGCAAATATGCCTGTGAACCAGCCTTATAGCCAAACAACTTTGATCTTACCTATAAAACTGTCTTCTGCACCAGTCAGCCCAAGCACAGCATTGTCCTTATGAGATCTTTTTACAAGTCTCAGCAGTTTCAGATTTCTTATTCAGGCCACTGCCAGGGGCTGGCTTTAAGTAAAAGTTCCTGCCTTGGACCACAGACTTTTCTCTGTCAGAAGTTTGGAAAGACGGGCTCACAACTGCTGTGGTACGCATCAGCAGAGGGGAAATAACCCCTGGTGAGGTGGAGCAGGAAAGGAGGCTGAGCTGTCCCTGTCCCCCCACCAGCAGCTAAGCCCCAGCCTGGTCCCAAGGCTTCACACCAAGCTGGTCTCCCCAGGCTTCTCCTGCTGCCTCTTCCTGGTGTACCTGAGCCCTGGCCAGCCTCTAGCCACCACATCCACAGGGTGTGAAAACTCAGCTTTGGCTAACCTTCTGAGAATTGTCAGCCAGCTCCCGGTCTAACCCTGCCACTATGGCTGCCCATGGTAATTGCAGTAGTTTAACTGAAGGCGTGATCATGACTTCATTACTGAAAAAGAAGGCCATCTTAGTGAGTCATAAGTAGATAGTGAATTCAAGCACTTTATTTTTCACGTAGCCTTTGCAGACAATTAGGTGTCCAATATGGGTGTTAAAGACAGCACTCTGCTGTGGCTGTGCAACCTCCTTGCCATGGGTGAAGTTTAGACTCGACTATGAAGCAGCGACCAGGAGAGTCTGCCAAGCTCTGTAGGACTTTATGGCCTTCACCAGAAGAGCACTGTGATCTAATGACACCAGAAACAGAGTGGGTTTTGGGTATTCAGCAGGGATGCTTGTCTCTTCCCCTCCCTGGTCATGCAAGCAGTTTAGACAGAGATGTTGATACAGACATTATGTAATGTCAAACAATGTCTTTTTGGGAACCATCCTTGTTTCTGATGACTTAGTGAAACAAGACATTACTATGTAATGTTAGCTTACATGGGAAATAAATAATGAAAACTCCATATGGCTCTAGAAAAACCTGATGCCAGGTCTTGCAATAATGCATGCTAATTAAGTATTTTTAGTGTAATAAAGCCTTTTAGCTTTCCACAGTAACATTGGAACTGGAGACATTTTCCCTAGTAACTCTTGCACTGCATTCAGATAATTTAACGTATTTAGTACTTACAGAGGTATAGCAGCACCTCTGGGCTGGGGGGGTGGGGGGTGTTCTTACCTCTGTATAAAGTTGTAATTCATGTAGGGTTTTTTTTTTAACAAAAAATAAATACAACCACAAGAATAATGAGTTGTCATAATATCTACAAGTTCCTAGGCATCAGTGAAGGCTGGGTTAGCCACTGAGCAAAGCTAAGATCTTCCCTGCCAATAGGTGAGATTTCTATAGCATTTTTTCATATTCACTGTACCTACATAGAAAGCAGCTCAGCTCCCTTTCAGCAGAAGTGCAGTCACCTTGGGGAAGGAACACAATCTCCTGGATTGTGCTTTCAACTGTTTTGTCTTTGTCTTATAGCAGCCTGGGCTTTTTCTCAGTTATGGCTTTTCGTGGATAGCAGTAGATTCCTTTCTCTCTAAATCTGAGAACATGAAACTGATAAGGAACCACGTACTGGTGCTTTGTCTTACAAACACAGGGCTATTGCTATAATAATTTATCTCTCTTGTAAACTGTTAAGTAGATATTTTCTTAACAATTCATTTCTTTCATTGGTTTTTCAGTTGCAGTGAAAGCTGCTATTGGCATTGTGAAGCTGGGGTCACAGGGGCTGCGTGACCAGCAGACTTTACTAAGACAAAACAATGCCACTCAGGACCAGGTCTGCATGGTGGCAACCATGGGACACGGCAGCCACTGTCTGGGAAGGGAGGTTGGCTGGCAACATCAAGACCCCTAGTTCTGGTGCCTGGGTTCCTCTCTGTTCCCCATAGTCAGATTTGTAAAAATTAGCTCAGTTGTGAGATACAGCCTTCTGGCGATTCATCACAGATTTACAGAATACATGGCAGGCAATTGGATTTTCTACACCAGACTGGGTTTTAAGCTGGGAGAAGCCAGCTCAGACAGTTACATCTCTCTGCAGAAGCCAGCAAAAGCCAAGGACTGGCACAAGCCAGATGGCTGCACCTAAATCATTTGTGATGAGGTGCCCTGAGGCTGCCCTGACACTTCCTGGCTGTGAGGTCTGCCAGGTCACTGAGTGTGAAACACACAGCTTACCGAGAAGGGTGATTTATTTTTTTTAAATATTACTGCTATTCTTTCTGGATAACTGAGAGAAGAGTGAGAACGACAGCCTAGCAAGATTACAACACAGTGGTTCCAGGTCAATGCTGGGACCTGCTACGTGGCACAAATCAGTCTTCCAGAAGACATCCTGACCTGACCCAAATGGCAAGATGGACTGTTCACTGGCTTCTGCTCTGACAGCGACATTTTCCTTCAATGCCTCCCTTGTTCCTCATCTCACCTGCCTTGTTTTTAACTTGCAGCTCCTGAAGTGGCTGTCCCAGAGGAAGAAAATGGCCTTTTTTGTGCAATTCCTGAAGGATCTGAGTAGCGCATTAGCCACTGCTCTGGCAGACCATCACAGTGCTGGATGCTTGGCAAATGATCTTGAACTCCTGCACATCCCCTACGTTGGGTTAACATTCCTCCCCTTCATGCCAGGCCACCCGTGGGCTCTCTTTCACAGGGACAGCCTCTGGAGATGGCCCTTTCCCATCCCTGCAGGGCAGGACCCGTGCCGTGACCGCTGTTCCTGGGGAGGGACACCTGCCACCCGTGTGGATGTCCCCACTCGGGCTGCCCCAGGCCAGAGCGGGAGCCATGAGGTGCTGGTCCAGGATGGCTGTCCTCTCCCTCCCAAGCCAGGCAGCAGAGCTTCTTCCCTAAGGAGCGCATCGCCCTCCCGGGCAGTGGTGAGAGGGCTGCATCAGCAGTGGGGAGGTCCACCCCTGTCCACACACCTCTGTCCCCCCTTGCTCTCTTCATTCCTTTCTGTCTGTAGGTAGGTTAGGACAGGGAAAAATAAAATACTACTAGAAGTTCTGGATATTCAGAGTAACAGAATCATAGTTTTACAAGTTATCTTCAGAGAGTTGAGTCATCAGCAATGGTTTTCTTTAAGCATTTGCATATCTTGTAAGTCACCCCCCCCCACCCTCGCATGCACAGACACTGATACCTTGCCATGAGCGCTGCGAGCAGCAATGCCCCTGTGCTGCAGCGCACATTCAGCCTGGGAAAATTCTTGTGTTTAATACTGAAATCAACCTCTCCCAGCCATTTAACCTTCTCACCCCTAAATGCATCATGGAGGGAATCAAGAAAACTCCGTCTATAGGAATCACAATGCTACCTGAAGTACGCATGTTCCAGTCTGTATTTTCTAACAAGAAAATAAAATATTTTTTAATTTCCCTTCTGTTTTGTTTTACTCAGAGAAAATGACACTCAGAATAAATACCAGCATTTGACTATCCCAAATACTTTAAAAACATCAGTGAATTGAAGAAATTTTCTGCATTTATTACTGAAGCAATAAGACAAGGCAGCTTTGCAGTAAAGAGAAAAAACAATATTGTCCCAAATAGGAACTTTCCTATTCTGTTGGGATTTTTCTTTTTTCCCTTTTTTGCAGATTGTCTTTTAGATCAGGTCGACATAATCATTAAATAACATTCAAAAGCATTTCTCAAGTCTTTTAAATGTTCCCGGACAGTCTAATATTCTATTTACTGAACAGCATGACATTGTTTACAAATGCTACATATTATTCTGCATGTAAGTGTTATAGAGTATTAGCCAGCACTCTCAAAATGTTAATTCTGATTTACCTGGTTTGAGTCTTAAGAAACATTACTTAAAGTACAATTGTAAATAAACCAATACTGAGTCATTTTGTTTCTTTATTTATGAGGCAGACATTCTTTCATTTGTGTGATGTTTGGCTAATGAAATGTGCTGACAAGTGATGCAAACTGCACACTTTGAAAAATCATTTCCAACCAGAGCATGAATGTATGTGTGTAAGGATAATTACGTAAACAAGGGATGATAATTGAGTGCATTTGCTGCCTGGAAATTTGATCTGCTTATGTCTGATCTTTATAGAAAATCAAACACAAAAATTCTAAATGTTTGCATACATACACATTTTAGAAGTTTACTTATACATTCTTCTTACCTTTCTTAGCTTCCGCATCAGTTTTCCATAGGATACCAGAATCACCGATAAAGGCACTATAAAACAGGTGGTGAAGAATGCAATAATGTACGTATGGTCAGTATAAGCTCCTGAGTACCTGTATAAAACACAAAATACATTGTGTATGTATCGCGAATACATATTCTTGTTATGTTCTTGAAGTATTGATTTTGCTCTTCAAAGCCGTCACTAGTATTTTCTTCAACTGTTTCTATTCAAAGTGCCCCTTTACAACTCTAGTCACATCACCAGACGGAGCCCTGGTCCATCTCCCTGGCCGTGGGCTAGGAAGGATCCTGACCGTAGGACCATGGGCACCATGGGACAGTTCAGGTGGGAAGGGACACGTAGTCCAACTTCCTGCTCAAAGTGCAGTCAGCTATGGGGTCAGACCAGGCTTTGTCCAGTCTTCTGAAAAGTCTGTCTCTTGGTCCTCTTTGAATCCTGACAGAAAGCACAAGGTATTGGATGGTTATTTTCATTACAGATGGAAGCGCCTCCCTTTAGTAGTATTTTTTTTTTAAATCTGTTCTTGGCAAATTTTTCTCAGTTTTGTTACAACTTTCTTTACATCCATTTTTGCAGAGATGTGCATTGTCTTTAAACCTCTCCTTTAAGTTCCTGCCCCTGGAATGTCCTGAGCTGCAAGTTTAATTTCTTTACCGTACTCTGCACGAATGGACTTACCAGTTAGGCTCACAAGTAGTTCCAATCTTACTGGTGGTGTAACTGTTCCAACCCATTGTTGGTGGAATGGTCCAAATGAAGGAAAAGGTCCACACAAAGGCAATACCTAGGGCTGCATGCTTTCCCCTCAAGCGCGTATTTCCCAGTGGGCGGCAGATCACAATGTACCGCTCAAAAGCCAACAGAGCAAGAGACCAGAGAGCAACAATACCTATAGTAAGAAAACACAGTCAGCATCAAAAATCAGGTAGATTCACTGAAAAGCAAACACCCTCTCACATCAAAGAATAACAGAATTGTTTAGGCTGAAAGACATCTCTGGAGGTCATCTAGTACAATATCCCACACACAAATTCAAGCGCAGTCCATACAGCAGGTCGTCCAAGACCAAGTCCAGCTGGGTTCTGAATGTCCCCACAGATGGAGACTCCACAACCACTATGGGCAACCTGGTCCAGTGTTTGACCATCTATCACATCAGGCACCTTTTTAGTCAACCCAAGTTGTGAAAGGATGTGCAATTTATGTGTATTATTCTAATACTTGTTAAGAGCACAAGATTTTCATATTTGTCTAGTTTCTCAGTCTACAGTACAATGACTACAAAGCCAAGCAGCTAATCAGGCCATTTAACTGATGGTGACTTCTTTTTTTCATTCAGTTCTACTCTGAAAAGCTGCAAATTACGTGTAGCTTCCAAATTAACAAACTAAGATCTATCTTCAAAAATGTTACCTTTGCAAGAAATGTCATATTTTAGACTGTCACAAAACTCTAACCTACAGACAGCTGCCCACAGCATCAGATTATCAGTTTATGGGGCACATATCACCTGCTTAGCCACCAAAATCTTGAAATAGCCTGATCTTTCTCCATGGGACATGGCTTACATGCCACAAACTGATTTAGTAGCATTGTCCCTCATCAGCATTCCCTCTGTGTAGTTTAAACAGGCAGAGAGCAACTGTGAGACTCCTTTTTCAGGCTGGGGATCAGCAACGTGTTTGATTTACAGAAGTGATAGAGTTAGAAGACTGCCTTTACTGTGCAGCTTCAGAAACAGGAATGGGGAGGCAGGTCTATCTCAAATAAGTAGATGCGCCATCTTAAACTAATTTCCCAATTATTCTGCAGAGGTGTATTGACACAGGGAACTGTGTGGTGAGGACTTCCCCTTTCAGCGTGCTTCTAATACTTTTTGTGTAGTTAGTAAAACAAAGCCAAGAAAAAGACTCATAAAAAGATGTCAGTGTGAGAGGTGACCGTTACAGGCGTGTCATGGTTCCTCAGAACACACCTAATATAAGACATTTCTGTGCTCTGATATTTTCCACAGTTGAAGAGCAGCCACTCACTCTTCTTCTTTCTCTTATTTATCCATACATACACACATCTAGAGACAAACTTTGAAAATAGTTACACATACTGAATTTTTTCCTGATGTTGTTTTACCAAAACGCCCAGAATACTGTTATTCTACCAGCAAGCTTTTTCTCATTATATTAAACACATTCAATGATCAGTACACATGCAACAAGCCACTGATACATGACAGAGATAGTGATAGATGTTATTCACTCACACATGAGATCCACTACTGAATATTTGTAACTGGGGAAAGAACCAGTGCGTTCACATGCGTGTGAAGTCAGTGACCTGGGAAGCTGTGGAACAGCTAGTAGAATACATTGAAAGACGTTCAAGGAAAAGAACATGCAACTACAAACAAATCAAGCTTACCAAAAAATGTGACAGCAAATCCTTCCAGTACACAAGCCCAGTATCCCATATAAAAATACCCTTTCAGATTGGTTAAAAAGCTGATGGTGCCACCAGTCAGCGAGACCAGGAAATCAGCCACAGACAAATTGACTATAACATAATTGACAGGTTGTCTCAGTTGCTTGAACTTAAAAGTTACCAGGATTACAGCAAGGTTCTCAGCAAGCGACAGGGAGGTCACCACCAACATTACTGCTGCCAGAAGCCTGAAGTGCCAGGGCTGGATGGAGTCCAAGGGACGATGGAAGGGATCCCATCTGGCAGGACCAGAGGAACTGGACAATAGCGACTCATTTTCAGGTACTCTGAATGCATCCATTTTTTTCTCTCTCACCAGCAAAAATTATATTTTATAATACTGTAGTTTCTAGTCCGTAAAGAATATTCAGGATTAAAAGAGGAAATTTGCTGTCTGCAACGGAAGTGTGAACAAACTCTCCATGCTTCTGCTTTCCAGTAGTAGTCCAGGAAACAAAGTTTTGGTGAGAGGAAAGTTTAGTGCTGTGCAGTGAATGTGGGAACAAGGAAGAGCAAGAAAATCTGCCAGTAGCCTCCTGCCTCGGTACCGCTGCAGCTGTGTCTATCTGTAACAACGCCCAGCTACAGAAGCTGCAGGTTCCCTCTGTAGCAGCCGACTGCAGAGCTGAAATATCCCTCAGATCATCTCTCAGGTGAAAAAATGAAGCGTTTGCTTGGATCCCTCCCTGAGTTTTAGCACTGTAAAGACAAAGGTTTCCTTTTGTTAATAGTGAGGGTGGAGGGATCTTCCTCCTGCCCGGCGCGATGGGGGGGGGCTCCCACCTGACTTGTCTTCTTGAAAGCGGGCAGCCCTGACCAGGGTGGCACCAGACTCTCACAGCAGCTGTAAACGGGGCAGTCAGACCCCACCCTAAACCTCTGCCCACGCCTCAGGCTAGTTTATGGCCTCAGGACTGAAGCTCCAAATTAAATGTTTTCTATGTTACTCGGTGGAATTAGAGTTTCTGACAGAGACAGTATAGATGTTATCCCTGATGAAGGCACAATGATTGTAACGGTAGCTTTAGCACTAAAACCTCAAAGATGCACAAAAATATTTTAAAGATAGTGTTTGTAAATACATGAAAAGAAATAAAATCAGTCCAGCACAACAACAGACAGCTGGAAAATTAATAGGTAGTCATCTATGTCTGATAAAAATGACTGGATGTATGTGAACTCTTTAATAATCATTATCTCTCTTGGAGAGCTCACACTCTGGACACACAACATACACAACACACATGTTTCCTTGAGTTCATACGTGCTTTGGTTTGTACATGAACACTTTGTAAACACAGGTTAAAATCTTTTGGTACGCAGGAATGAAATCAAAAGGGTTTCTGGACACTGGCAGAAAGAGCTATGCATCAGAAAATCTCAGAATACTTTGAACCAAAAAAACCCCAACTCCTACTTACCATAACCAAAATAATAAGGATATTTTTAAATGGCTAGTATATAATTAATTGAAAATAAGACAGTGCTTAAGCAGATCAAACGTAGTAACAAAATACTCACAAAATAATACTTATTCAACAGGAATATTAAAAAATTCCAAGTCTCATAAATAAAAAAAGGATCAACACACAGCAGCATTAAAATCCCTCCAGCTGGCCCTTGTATGGTATAGAATAGAATCACAGATGGGTTAGAGTTGGAAGGGACCTCAAAGATCATCCCGTTCCAGTCACCCTGCCATGGACAGGGACACCCCCCCCACCAGCCCAGGCTGCCCAAAGCCCCATCCAACCTGGCCTTGGGCACTGCCAGGGAGCCAGGGGCAGCCACAGCTTCTCGGGGCACCCTGTGCCAGGGCCTCAGCACCCTCCCAGGGAAGGATTTCTGCCTCCCAGCTCATCTAAATCTCTCCTCTTTTAGTTTAAACCCATTAGCCCTTGTCCTATCACTACACTCCCTGATAAACAGTCCCTCTCCGTCTTTCCTGTAGGTCCCCTTTAGGTATTGGAAGGCCGCAATTAGGTCTGCCTGGAGCCTTCTCTTCTCCAGGCTGAACAAGCCCAGCTCCCTCAGCCTGTCTCCAGAGCAGAGGGGCTCCAGCCCTCTGATCAACTTTGTGGCCTCCTCTGGACTCGCTCCAGCAGCTCCA